>VSMD01130376.1:0-115924 GCA_008750895.1 Mirza zaza
GAAATAGTCCTTGGGGTGCTCAGAGACCTATTAATTGTTTCAAACTAGCCTCATGGAGTGTTGATGTCATGGGGTCATTACAGGTCCAAAATTCTGTTCTTTTTTTTTTTTTTGAGAAAAAGGCTCACTTTATTGCCCAGGCTAGAGTGAGTGCCGTGGCATCAGCCTAGCTCACAGCAACCTCAAACTCCTGGGCTCAAGCAATCCTGCTGCCTCAGCCTCCCAAGTAGCTGGGACTACAGGCATGTGCCACCATGCCCGGCTAATTTTTTTCTATATATATTAGTTGGCCAATTAATTTCTTTCTATTTATAGTAGAGATGGGGTCTCGCTCTTGCTCAGGCTGGTCTCGAACTCCTGAGCTCAAACGATCCGCCCACCTCGGCCTCCCAGAGAGCTAGGATTACAGGCGTGAGCCACCGCGCCCGGCCCAAAATTCTGTTCTTGATTAGAAGGTGGAAGGTTAAATTCCTTTTCATTCATCCAGTTGGGCTCTGGACAGTTGCTGTGTACAGTGAGGGATAACAAAGCTTAATATTAGATGCAGGATGTCTTTTGCTGTAAAATAAGTACTCAGGTTGATTGTCTAGGACAGCGGTCGCGGTCCTCATCCTTTTTGGCACCAGGGGCTGGTTTCATGGAAGATAATTTTTCCATGGGCAGGGGTGGGGTGCGTGGCTGGGCAGGCATTGCTTAGGCAGTGAGGGATGGGTAGTGGCTGTAAATACAGATAAAGTTTCGCTTCCTTGCCCACTGCTCACCTCTGCTGTGCCCCCCCTTTCATAAGTTTCATGGAAGACAATTTTTCGATGGATGGCGTGGGGGTTAGTGGAGCTCTGCCACCTGGTCCCTAACACCCACTATTGGTCTGTGGACTGGGGGTTGGAGACCACAGGTCTTAAGACACCCCTCTTTTTATCCATTTGCATATCCAAGAAGTTTGATTGGTAAGCAGAGATTGAAAGCAAAGAATATGTGTTGGCTGGTCTTGTGGTCTGTTTTCATACAGGCTCTGAGAGAACCTAGGGATTTTTTCTGGCTGTGTGTTGTGTTAAACTACCCTCTTGTAGAAAGTGGAACACCCAGTTCGCCACAGGTCTCTCAGCTGCTTGCACAGTCTTAACTGCCCTGTTCTCCCCATTCAGCATTCCTTCCCAGTCACCACTTTCATTACTTCCTAGTGTCAGGCATTGAGTTTTAGTTTCCAATGTATTACATCATCTGTTTCATTAGTTAGATTTTAGGTTGATGTCCTTTGGGAGCATATTAACTTCCTTGCTAAGCTTCTGAGCAGAGCTCCAATTGTACTCAGCAGCATACTTAGATGTTTACTTCGTGAGAAAAGGAAGAGTTCCCCAGGTGACTAATGTTACCCATTTTATGTTGGTTCTTAGTAGTTGAGATTGAGAAACTATTCTGACACAATCTACGTTTTTTCCCTCATTTTTATGGGCTATAGTTATGGAAGGTTATTTTTTTTTATCCAGCTACTTCCTAGCTCAGTACAGCCTGTAGGAGGCAGGAACCTATACTTAGCTCTGAACTCCCTCTTTCCCATGCACATCTCTTGGGACTGTGTCTTAAATTTTTTTCTTTGTTTACAGTTAAAATGTACCATCTCAGTCTCTGCTTGCTTTTCTACTTTTAACCACTTCCTGATGTAGCTCTCCTTTTTGAAAACAGGAAAGAACCGGAGGCTGAAGCAGGCCAAAGAAGAGGCTCAGGCTGAAATTGAACAGTACCGCCTGCAGAGGGAGAAGGAGTTCAAGGCCAAGGAAGCTGCGGTGGGGGCCCCTTTACTTTCATTACTGCTTTAGTTTCCTGAGGCTCCCCCTCTTCCCAGGCTCTCCAGATATCTAGTATAGCTCAGAAATTCTGATTCTGGTAGAATTTTGAAAATTTGGTTATTGTATGTTTTTGAATCCTAGTTTTCATTTATTTAGTCATTTAACAAAATCTGTTGAACAGTTAGCATGTGCCAGGTGCTGTGCTAGATGGTGGGGATCAGCTGTGACCAGAAGTAGACATGATCCCTGCCCTCAGGAGGCTTAGCTTACTATCTGGAGACTAAGTAATAAAATGCAAGTCATGTGAATCTGCTGATGTGAAAAGTGCTGTGAGGGTCACAAACAAATCAAACAGAGCCTGACTTTAATATATAGAGAGACATTTGCCAGTAGTATAGGCTGTATTACAGTGCATATAATAATAGCACAAAAACAGATCACAGGGAGTGCAAAGGAAGCAAGAAAAGTTCTGGAAAGGGGAAAGGATGGAGGAGAGCTTCACAGAGAAAAAGAACTCTATCAGGGCTCTTGGGTACAGATAACAGAAAAAAAACAACTAAACTTGGTTCAAATTGAAATTTATTGGCCTGTATAATTTAAAACCCAAGTGCAAAGCTAACTTTACCTTGATCCGGGTGCTTAAACAGTGTGCTCAGGACTCTTTTGTTCCTTCACCCCTGCGTTTTGCTTTGTGTGCTTCATTCTCAAGTTCTGTGGCAGCAAGCACACACCCTTCCAGGCCCAAGTCCAGTGACTGAAGGCACATGCCTCCTTCCTAGCATTAAGTAGTAAAGGTTCAATCATCTTTGTATTCTGGAATTACAGTGTTACTAAAACTTAAAATGTTTTTCTAACTCTTGAACTGGAGCTGATTGTGCTGTAAGTTGTCATACTGCCCACAAAACAATGTGTACTCTTGTGTCCAGGCAGCCATCGCATCTTCATATTTTTACATTCTTTGCTGCAGTTGCTTATAAAGGTGGTATCAGTATTGTATTGTTAAGTACAAAGTCTGGTCTTTCTGGCAGTATTCCATTGTAGCCTCTTGAGTTTTTGAGACAACTTACTAGAGCTTGGCATATGGTTCGTATTCATGGAACTGAGGTAGTGGGGTTTCCCCCTGCCCAAGTAGGGGTTATGGACTTAAATATATGAGTTGGTGAGTTGGCAGCTGAGCTAAGCGAGACTGCCACTTTGGAAAACACAGGTGAGTGAATAGCTTCCTTGTAGGTTTTGAGGAATAAGTAATAAGAGAATGCTTTGTAAGCTAATGTTCATATATTATGGCAAGAGCAGGTTAGGTGGTAAAAAAAAGGATTAGACAACAAAATTATTGTATGTATAAAATTAGTTCTCCCTTAGACTGCATATTTTACAGTTCATCTCATGTTGCTGAATAGTATATAGCTTCTCTTGTATAGAAACACCATAATTTAACTGGTCCTCAATTGTTGGCTCTTAGATTCCAGTCTTTGGTTAAGGCTACACGTTAGACTTTGGAGAGATGTGAGTATCTCGCTGGGATAATTTCCTAGCAGTGCAAATGCTGTGCAGTTTACCTTTTGGTACATGTGGCTCTTTACTATGTAGTAATACCTACTTCCCCATGTGCTCTGCAGTTACAAGGTTACATTGTCTACTAACTATTAATATTTACATTCATATATAAGCCTTAGTTTCTCCCGAAAGTCAGCAAATAGCTTAAGAAACATTCCTTACCAACCAGAGCATTGTTGTGATAATGCCTGTGTCATTGCTTCCTATCTCCAGGCACTGGGCTCTCATGGCAGTTGCAGCACTGAAGTAGAGAAGGAGACCCAGGAGAAGATGACCATCCTCCAGACCTACTTCCGTCAGAACAGAGATGAAGTCTTGGATAACCTCTTGGCCTTTGTCTGCGACATTCGGCCAGAAATCCATGAAAACTACCGCATAAATGGATAGGAGGAGAAGAACGAAGTGCCTATTCCATGAATTGGCATTTTAGATGCCCACATGGAATAAGAAGCTTTAGCAAAACTTGAGTTACATTCTTTATGAAAGGCATTAAATTATTTCTGTATATTATATAGTAGATCCCTTCACTTTTTGGAGAGTAGCAAATCTAGCTTCTTTGTATAGACCTAGAGCTCATCTAAAGATTTCATTTTTTACCTCATATTTCTTAGAAATTTAATAGGTATACATTATCTGTTTTCCTATGCCTTTTAGCTCAATTACCATATATATCAATGTTGACTTTTTCTTTCTTAGAGCTAGTAAAAAAACAAAACAATTCTTTGAAGAAAGAAAGGGATTAAGTAATTTTTTTCCCTAATGCTTTCTTGAAGGTCAGGGGCTTTATCTATGAAAAAGTAGTAAGTAGTTATTTGTAACCTGTGTGAAGCAGCCGCTAACCTGAAAGTAGTCCATTCTTGCTAATGGTTAGAACAGTGGATACTAGTGTAATTGTTTGGGCTGCTTTTAGTTTCTCTTACTCAAAATTACTGGATGATAGAATTCAAAAACTTGTTACATGTTATTACTTGGTGTACTGATACTCATTTAAAAGTAAAGACTCTTTGTCATGAATTTTTGTCCCCTCTGGTTCATCATTTTTGATAATGCAAAGTGCACTTTGACCCAAATATTTTGTAGAACTTCACTTGGGAAATCACATGTATCACATACATATTTGTATACTTAATTAGAAAATGTTCATGATATACATCTTAGTAGGAAGGGAATTGCTTGTGATTTTACCTACAACTGTTTTGAAAAACAACAAGAAACAGGTTAGTTTGCCTTTTCTCTAGAACACCTTGTTTTGGGGTGGCCTTGGGAAAGTTTCCTTCCTGGTAGGCTAAATGATATGTGTAATACCTGTAGTACCTTCACACTGGCACACTAGAGTTGAATGTCCTGTGGCCCTCTGTTTAGCTGAACGTGTTTGGTTGCAAAATACTTACCTTTGGTGTGTAGAATCAGTTGAAAGAACATGGGATTTCCTTGGTTGTTCTGAAATACAAGATAATTAGATGGTCTGTTCTGTGAAAGGGCTCCATGTGCAGAATAGCCCCCAGACGCCGAAGGACCTGAGAAGCCAAAGAACAAGTAGACAAATCCAGTTTGTTGGTACAGGGTGATTTATTTGGGAACTTATGGGCAGAAGCATGGTCTTGGGTGGCCACAAGATAGGTGGATCTCCATAGGGTTACTCCCAGACCCGGTGCTTATATACCATAGGGGAAGGGTGTACATGCTCTGCAGAGACAATTAAAGGTAACCTTCCAGAACAGGTGAGAATGTGTCATGGGCTATAAGTTTTGAGATAGCATCAAGGTTGCTTTGATCAAGAGCAGAATTTGTAATGAGTACATGGTCTTACACTAAGGACAGTAAATAAAGTAGCAGTTAGTAGGCATTCATGGGACTAGGGTTAATCAGAAGTCAGCATGGTGGGTTAGCATCCAAGATTGAGTCATTTTTGTCTCCACATGGTCTTCTAAAAAAAATCTCGTATTTAATGTGACTTAGGATGGTTTGGTCTCAGGCCATATTTCTCTAGTCACTGTCCCATTTCTATGTTCCCTTTTATAGGACTCCTCGAGATTTACTCTATGAGCTTTTTCATTTTTTACTGTTCAAATACTCCAGGCTTGCTACTTCACTGAAACTGCTTGTCAGGATCAGCAGTGATGTCCTGATTGAGAAATCAAATCTTCTTTCTACTTACCATCAGTAGTCTTTGACAGAATTGACCATTTCTTCCCTGAACCACCACTTTTCTTTACTGAGCTTGCATCTGCAGTGGCATGCTTCCTTCTCAGTTTCTGCCTGATTCCCACTCACTTTTCCTAAGATTTTGTTCTTGAACTTCTCTACACATTCCCTTGATGAAACCATCTTCATTTCATGGCTTTAACACCTGTATTGAAGACCTAAGTTTATCTCTCTAACCCATTTCTCCTGAACTTGAGTCATCAAATTGCTTATTTGGTATATCGACTTGCATGTATGGTAAACATCTTCATCTTAATGTGTCCCAGATACACCCAGTTTTGCAAAGCTTTACTCTAGGTATTGATAAATGTAGCAACTCCTAACCTTTGCTAGCTGCAAATACTGATGTCCTAAACTGGAGGAACAACCCTTGAATTCACTGGTTTAGGCTCGTTACTTTTTAGCTTGGTTGCCGCCAATAGCTTTTATTCTGGATTAATAGAGTTATGCTTATTAATATGACTGTTCACAGAAGCCAGCAAGATGGGAGTATTTCAGAAGGGCTGTGATTGGTAGTCGAGAGGACAAGATAAGACCTGACAAGTCAAGCACTTGGTGGCCAGGGAGAAAGGAACCTAAATGGTTTGAAGACTGAATGTTAAGGAAGTAGAGAAAAAGATTTGGCTGTGAGGGTGCTAGAGATGCAGTGGTGGCTGATGGGAGGAGGTGGTTTTGGTTGGTGGAGGAAGACAGGGAGAAACAGGTGTTTGGAGAGGAGCCAGGTCCTCATGGATCTGGAGGCCTTGAGCCCCAGGGCACAGGTGAAGGGCTGAGCTCTGTAATTCTCAAACTGATTGTTCCCAGGGAACTGGTTGGTGCTCAGGCCCCTCTTATGCTATTTCAATCAATCTGGGATTGGGGTGAGGGGCAGGAAGAAGATTTTTAAAAAGCTCCTGGAGAGGCCGTGCGTGGTGGCTCATGCCTGCCTGTAATCCTAGCACTCGAGGAGGCTGAGGCGGGCAGATTGCTCAAGGTCAGGAGTTTGAAACCAGCCTGAGTGAGACCCTGTCTCTACCAAAAATAGAACGAAATTAATTGACCAACTAAAAATATATATACAAAAAATTTGCCGGGCATGGTGGCGCATGCCTGTAGTCCCAGCTACTCGGGAGGCTGAGGCAGTAGGATCGCTGGAGACCAGGAGTTTGGGGTTGCTGTGAGCTAGGCTGATGCCACGGCACTCACTCTAGCCTGGGCAACAAAGTGAGACTCTGTCTCAAAAAAAAAAAAAAAAAGCTCCGGGAGTTGCTTTTGAATTCTGGGGGGTGGGGTGGGGCTTCCATTGTGGTCTGTCCTGAGAAATTAGCATCTTGCACCACCAAAGACAAGCAGATATGTTGACTCTGATACGGAATGAACTCTAAAGATACATATATGCAGAACAATATGATTTGTTTAAATTTGAACATAAGGATATACACATGCCTATACTTATACGTGCAGAATATATTTAGAAGGTAAGAAAAATGTAATAGTGATTATCTCTGAGAAGAGAGGATCTGGGTTTCAATTGGTGGGTTTCTTTTTATATGCTTACTTTATCACAGGGCTATTTAGTAGTGTCTCTGGTCTCTATCTGCTAGGTACTGGTAGAACCCTTTCAGTTTTGACAACCAAAAATGTCTCCAGACACTGCCAAATGTCCCCTGGGTGCCAAAACCACCCCCACATTAGAACCACTGTTCTATAGCAACAACAAAAGAATTAAAAATAAAGCATGCCATATGGTGCCTGGAACGTTCTAGGTGCTCAGCAAATGTTTCCTAATTTTTAAAATTTGCTGTCCTTTTCTCAGACTGATCATTCTTGATTACAAGTTTAATAATAGCTATATGGGTCAAGGTAGGACAGGCTCTGAAATCTCAGTGGCTTAATACAACAAAGGTTTGTTTCTTGCCAAGTTCGATACAAGTTGGGTGACTTAAGGGCAACTGTTCAACGTGGGGTGTTTCAGATTATAGTTGTCCCTTGTAATACTCGGGGTTTGGTTTCAGGTCTGCCTGTGTATGTTAAAATCTGCATATGCTCAAGTTCCCAAATCAGCCTCTGTATGTGGGTTTCGTGTCTGTAGAAGACTATTTTTGATTTTCATTTTTAAAAAACTGATTTGCATTTGCTTAAAAAAAATCAGAGTATAAGTGGACAGTTTAAAACTATGATGTTCAAGGGTCAACTAACTCTTTTTTCAGTTTATGGCTCTACTGTCTTAGCACATGGTTTCCAGGATTGCAGAGATGGGAAGAAAATCCTTACAAACATGCATCAACTCTCAATTTGCTTCAGTCCTAAGGTGACATGTAACACTTGTTCTCAGCTTTTTGGTCAGTGTGAGTCAGGTGACCTGACGTAACTGCAAGGGAGGCCAAGAAAAAAGGGGGAGCCCATGGATATTACATGAGTAAAAGAATGTATCTGCTAATTGCTAACAGTGGCTTTCTACATCCCAGCTAGTTCTGAGAACTTTTACATTAACTAATTCAATCCTCATAGCAACTCTTTTGGGATATGAGGCAGAGAAAGGTTAAGGATGTGCAGTGGTGAGACAAAACTTGGCAGTCTGGCTTTAGCATCTGTGTGCTAACCACCGTGCATACTCAGTACTACACTTCATAGTGGTACACCTTTTATGTATCTTACCCATGTGATTCTTTTCCTTTTCTCCCAAATTCTGGATTGATGCTCCTCAATTGCCCTCTAGGTGATTTTATGTCGTGTGAACCTGTTCCCTACAGAGGAGGATGCCCCCAGTATTGTTACAAGCATAGAGACTCTTTAACCATTCCTTTTGGTGCCATAGCTCAGACCTACTCAAGATTTCCCAGATGGAAGGTGGAAGATAGTTTACATAAGGCAGCGTGTAACCTTGCAGGTAACCTCTCATTCAGATTTCCCAAAGAATTGCCACTCCTACTTTATGGGTGGAGGTAAAAAACCCTCTGAGGTTCTGAAAGGCAAAGTAACTTGTCAGAAGCCACAGGTCGAATCTCTGTTCCTAGCGAGGGAGGCCTGTTATATTCCCAGCACTTTATATAAATGTAGCAGCCCTGCAGGTTGGGCATTGTAATCTCATTTCCAGGCATGAGAAAGCTGAGACCCAGAGGCTTACAGAATGTTCTAGGTCACAGAGCAAAGAAGTGACAGAGCTGAAGTCAAATCAGATCAGTGGGCAAGGCTTCAAGAGAAAACCGACCATGCTCCGCCTTCAAGCTTTCTCCCAGGATTTTAGTGGGCAGGGTACTCGGCCTCCTGTAATTCCAGCAAAGCCTCTGGGTCTGGTTGAGTGCGGCCTGATACCACTCTGCATTTCCTGGCACATGTGGCCTTTCTTCCACTCAACGCTGATGGTACCAGAAATCAATCGAAGCTGTTCCGCGGGAAGTACATGCTTTGATGAGTCTTGCACGTCCCTCATTTTTTCTGCTGCTTTTATTTTTCTCTCTCCTTCAGGGACAATCTGGCAGATCTCAGAGTGTTTTTTCTCCTGTCAGCTGATCTCACATCACTTCAGTGGCTCTGAAATTACTGAAGAAGCTCCTGCACAAGCAGGCAGTTCTTGTTTTGCTGCTCCCCACCCCCTTTCCCAGGCAAGTAGGCAGGGCTTAAGGGGCAGGTTAGGCATAATGTTTTTTTTTGTTGTTGTCGTTGTTGTTTTGTCATATTCTTTATTGAAAGATTTGGCCAGTGGTTTGGAAAGATCCAGAAGCTGCCTGATCATCATGTCAGCATCTGTCTTTTAAAAAAATTATAAATGACACTGACTGGCTCCTGGGTCAAGTGTGAATGAATTTAAAGGCACGGCTTACCGTGTTTGAGGGGATGATTGACAGGGATGAGTAGGCTTGGAGAGTCAGGGAGCAGGCAAAGCCCCTTTATCCTGCTTGGAAATAACTTGCAAAGCGAACGGTGGCTGGCAGCATTCTAGAACAGAAGGCTGCCGCTGAAGATACGGTTCCGAGAGAAGTGAGGCAGGTTGTTCAGAGAGCATGTCTGGGTTGTCCGTTACTGTCGTGGGTGGCTTTTAAAGATGAGAAGGCCGGGCACTGCAGCTCTCCAGTTAAGAGCCCAGTTACTGGCAACCGCCCTTCCCTCCTCTCCCCGGCCAGGGATGAGTGCTGGCTCTGCTCCATTTTATTCCCTTTGTTCCTGTCCCTGGCTCTTGTCTGTCTTTACAGAGTGTAGAAACAGACCCCTGACATCCCCAGGGGCTTGTTGGCCTTCCTGACAGGAATTCAGAGTATTTTTCTTCTGGTCTGACCCAGTTTCCTGACAAAGAGCATGTGAGTTGTCTTACTCCCGGCACTCCTGCCAGGGACAGCTGTGTGCTTAGTCCCCAGGTCTGCCATGCTGTTGACCTATATCACGAGTGTCTCGCAGTGGAGTTCATCCCCTTGGCTGTGTGACTCCCAGGAGATGAAACGGATGTGATGTAATGGAGCCACTAGCAATGGAACGTTCTGTGGGGCACACTTTTGGAAATTATCTTACAAATAGCTCACTTTATTAACAGCTTTATACCAGGAACAATTCATGGTGCTTTACTTACATAATCTATTTGTCCCACCATCTCTCTGAGGTATTATTATTTCAATTTTACAAATTAGGAAACTAAGGCTCAGAAAGATACAGTCAATTGTCCAGGGTCACTGAGCTAATTCGTGGCAAGGTCTGGATTGGAACCGGGGTCTGACCTCCCAGCCTGAATTGCTGTGTGATTTAGGTCAATTTGTTCAGGCCATGGCGACGTTTCAAGCAGTATGTTTCTTTAAAAAGTTTAGGAAGTTAGTGAATCTGAGACTGGCAGACCAGCTCCAAAAAAAAAACGAGAAAGAATCTTTGATCTTTGCCCTTTCGCTTACTCATCCAGTGGCGCTGAAGCTCTCTGGCCCATCTGCCGCAACACTTCACAGTTCCGTCAGGCTGGGAACAAGTTCATGCTCTCAGTTCGTCCAGGTTGCCAAACTGCATGGCAGGGAGCCCTCAGACCTGGGGCTGTAACCCTTGCAAACACGACAGGACAGGGAGCAACTGCTGAATAAGGGTGGCGTTGGCTGGGGTTTGTGGTTATTTGGCTTTATCTATAGCTGAGGCCCTGACGATTTCATTCATGTCTACTCACACGCTACTTCAGATGCATTTAACAAATACCAAGGGCAGGGGGCTGGGGCATAGCAATGGGTGTGGCAGAAACAGCGCCATGCCCCAAAGGCTTACTCTCATTTTGGGAAAGGGGACACCAAACAATGACCATACCATGCGATAGGTATGGATGGGCATAGGGTAAGCAAAGGTAACTGAAAATGGGGGCCAGGCCTAGGCCCAGGACAGGAAAGGACTCCCAGAAGAAGGGCCCTTTCAGCTGAGACATGAGAATGCGTCAGTTAGTCTGATGACGAGGTGGGGAGGGGGTTTGTGGATAACTTTCCAGATGGGGAGGGAATGGCAACCACTGAGAACTAGAAGTGAGAGACAGCATGGGGTATAGGAGGAACTGAGAGATGCTCTGCATTCTTGGAGCTTAGGAGTTTTGGGGGGTTATGGGAAAGAGGGTAAAGGTTAGTCCAGAGTAGGCTAGAGGGGAGGGGCTCAGGTCCACCACAAAGGATTGTGGATCCATCAAGGTATGGCCACTGAAGCCTGCTTTGTAGCAGACTTGACTAAATTTCACTCCCCTTGATTGGATATTATTGGCCTTTCTCCATTCTGCATGGAGCCCCTACACCCCCAGACCCCAGCGCCAGAGCTGGCTGAGTGCTGAAGCTTCTGAGACCCAAACAGGTGATACCTTGCTGTCCAAGAATGCACCTCCCTTTTACTGAGCGCTTTCTGCTAAGCACATCATCATTTTGTTTAATTCTTGCTATCTTGCTTTAATTCTCGCTTAATTAGCAGGTATAATATTATTTACCTTTTATAAATGAGGGAATTAAAGCTCAGAGAGTGAACCGAGCTGTCCAAAGCCACATGCCAGTAAGTGGTGGAGCCTGGTTAGCCAGCTCCAAAGGCCCCCTGTCTTTTGACCCTCCCTAATGGAGGAGACTGATGTTGTCAACAGGTAAGTGCATGCTGGAGCAATCAGCAATGAGAATGAAGAGTGAGGTGGCAGGGGAACTACATCCCTACATCTGACTTCATGGAGGAGGCGGTCTTCCTGGAGAGGCAGAGTTCAGATAGACGTGACCAAGCCATGCACTTTTGCAGGAGCCCTTTCAATATCCTATCAGTATTTAGTAAACCTGGGGCATCCCTTGGGGCTGCTGTTCCCATGCCCCCTCAGTTTTTTTTTTTTGGAAAATGGGCACACTAACTAGGGGTCTTGCGTGTATTGCTCCCTCTTGCCTAGTACAATGCCTGGCTCTTACAGGCACCTCGTGTTGCTCTGTTAATAAATAAATGAATGCACTTCATTTTTAGTAGCCTACTGCCTGGATCCTCACTCGCCTGGTGAATGAGGGTGACTGGGTGGTATCCACAGCTCAGGTTCTCAATCACTGCTGGCTGTACCCAAGCACTGTGCCTCTGTGGGCTGGCCGAGCATGCAGCCAGCTGACTCCTGTGGTCTGAGAGTCCCCCAGCAATTTGGCAATATCTGTTGAAATTAAAAATGCATGCATATTCTGATTCAGCAAGTCTGCTGGTAGAAACGCAGGCCTTGGCATGTATGCGAGACATGGCTCTGAGCATCTCAGCAAGGCCTGTCTGCAAGAGTGGGAACCACCTGCATGTCCACTGAGAGAGGGATGAGTAAAATACAGACCCTTTCTACTTCCATATATGGAAGTCTGTGTGCCCCTTAATGGGAAATGAGGCAGAGTGGAGTGTTCTGGCAGATGAATGCCAAGGTACTTTGCTGAACGAAAAAGCAGGGTGTCCAACAGAGCAGAAAAGTCTTCCTTTTCAGTAAACACACACACACCCACCCCTATCTGTACATACCTACTCTACCGAAAAACATGCAAGGTTACTGCTTCCCGCAGGGGCAGGTAGGGGCCCTTACTTTTCATGGTAGAGCCCTTTGAAATGATGATGGGGGTGGCAGCCAGCCTGTAGTGAGCGGTTGTGTGTCTGGCAGTTGTGAACACCAGTGAGCAGCTATTACGTGTCTAGTTAGTTGTGAACACTTCAGATTATCTCACTGAATCTTCATGCAACCCCATGAAATAGGTATAATTATCTGCTTTTTACAGAAAACGAAGGCACGGAGAGGTTAATAATTTACCAAAGATGATATAAGAGGTGGAGAGGCCTGGATGAGAGCCCAGAGGCCTGACCCCCAAACCGACGCTCTTACTAACGCGGCGCGCACACAGCTGTTCACTGAAAACAAGCCCTGAGAAACTTCTGACCCCAGATACTGCCCCATGCAGCGACCGCGTGACCGCACGTCAGGGCGGGACCGGCCCTCACAGGCAAGCTGCTGCTTCACCTGGCCAGGTCCCCGCGCCGGGCCGGCCGGGCCCCAGCTGCACGCACGTGGCCGGCGGGGGCACGGAGGCTCCCGCCCGCGTCCCGGGGCGCCCGGCTGACGAAAACGCCGCCCGCAGCTCGGCTCCCTCTTGGGCCCGAGGCGAGCCGGGCGGGCGGCTCCTCGGGGCGGGGTGACGGCGCGGGGCGGCCGGGCCGGGGGCGGGCCCGGGAGGGCGGCGCGGAGGCGGGCGCGGGGCGCGGGGCGGCGGCGCCCCAGGCTGCGGCGCGGAGGGGCGCGCGGAGGCCCCGACTTCCCGCGTCCCCGGGCGGCGCGGGCGGCGGCGGCGCGGGCGGTGAGTGCGCGGCCCGGGCGCGCGCCCGTGTGCCCGCGATCCCAGGTGGGTGCCGCGGGGCTCCGGGGCCGCCCGGCCGCCTCCGCGTCGGCCTGCGTTCGGGCCCACGGCCCCGGGTGGGCGCCGCGGGCCCCTCCGTGCGCCCGGGACCCCCAGCCCCGCGTGTCGGGCGTGGGCGCCGCCCTCAGGCGCCTCTTGGGGCCCGCGGCCGGGGCAGGGCCGGCGACTGCTGGGGGAGGGAGACCGCCCCCACCCCCACCCCCGCCCCCACCCCCACCCCGGCAGCAGACCTGGACAGGACCCGAGGGCAGAGAGTGGGGCAGGACAGCTGCCTAAGGCGAAGACCGTGTATGGTGGGACCTGCTGGGCCTGAAGGAGCCCGGGTTTCAGCTCTGGCTCCGATCCAGGACTGGCTTCTTGACCTTGGATAGTTGACTGTCTTTCCTGGGTCTTACTGTCCTCGTCTGTAAAATGGAGAGAGCTTGGGCTCATTGTCCCTCAAGGCTTTTCCACCCAAACGTCTGTAACAGGCACTCTCATGGTCTCCTGTTGGGTTTCTAGTTTAACAAAGAAAAACAAAACCTGATTTAGGGAAAGGTAGTCTCTCTCTCTCTCTCTCTCTCTCTCTCTCTGATGAATCTCAGTGATGCTCACAGCTCCCGGGAGGCTGGGCGCTCAGCGGCTGCAGAGATGGAGACCTTTGCTCCACAGGACTAGGGGTACTTCCCTTTCCACTAGCTGAGAAAGGGGAGTTGAACTTGTGCAAGAGGGTAAGTGGAAGGTCTGGTTAAAATGCAGAATCAGCAAAGGGAACTCCAGGCAGCCCATGACCGGTCAGTTGCAGGGTCCTCCACACTGCTCGCTCCCTCCCTCTGCTCTGCCTCCACCCTGGTGTCTCCCTCACTCTCTGTTGTCGCCCTAGAGCTGGTGCAGGGCTGAGCTGGATGAGGGGGTGGGATAGGGGGGTGTCAGGACCTTGGGGTCTTGCCAACCTCCTGCCTTCTGCAGCCTCGGGGTGGATGAGGGCCTGCGCGGTGAGCGCACAAGCTGGGGGTGTACAGCGCCAGCTGCCCTGCTGGGCCCATCCTGGCCTCTGGTCTGCACCCCTTCCTTCTTGGCACTGGCTCCGCTCACCTCCACTTTTGCCAATCTGAGGGGCCTCCTTCCTCCAGGAAGCCTCCTGAAGCACCCTTCCCCCACCCCTAGGTGCTCCCTCTTACTGCCTTGTTTTGTAATTTTCTGTTCCATATTTCTCTTTCTAAGAGTTTCTTCCCCACCAGATGGTGATCTCCAGGAGGGAGGGCTGAGCAGGGACTTTAGGTCTTATTTCTGGTTTCATAGTCAAGAAAGCACAGGGCCTGGCCCTGGAAGGTTCTTAGGGAACATCTGCAGATTAAAGATAATGACAGCTATGTTCCTTCAGCGATTCCTGTTTGCCTAGTGCTGCTCTGAGTGATTTACATGCGTGAGCTCTTTAAACCTCACAACAACCTGAAGTGACCATCATTATCCCCACGTATGTGTAAGGAAACTGAGGCAGAGAGCGCTAACTTGCTCGAGGTCACGCAGGTGGGAAGTGGCAGGACCAGGCAGGCAACTTCTAGTCAGTACAGGAAACAGCCTCCAGGTGAATGAATGAAGTCTGCCAATTAGAACTTTGTGGGAGGCTGATGGGGCCAACCAGGGTGCTGTGATTTCCTCGCAAAGACAGAGCCTCATGTTGGGATTTAGCAATTAAATGGAACCTTCCGTGCAGCTGCAGGTTGTGCACGGTCCTTCCTGGCTTCTGGGTTCCCCAGGCCTTTTCGAGACCTCACTACTGTCTCTGGGTTGCAGACTCCTAGCTATGGCGTCCCTGGATTCCTTGTCTGGAATGTGGACCTAAGGATTACATCTGCCTCGTAGGCCTTGCAGCTGATCTAAGGAAGCAGGGAAGGGCTTCAGTGATCATCAAGTGCAGGGCAGACACCTTTGTGGCTATATTTGTTGCTTTCATGGCTCTTGGGAGCACAAGGTAGGAGGAAGGAAGGAAGGCACGGTAAGATTGACTGGTAAATGCTCGGTGTATTTAGGAGGGCCCACCGTGGGCCAGGCCTTGGCCTAGGTAAGGAGGAGAGGGCCCTGCTCTCCCCAGTGTAGCATCTCAGGGCCACTGGAATTTGTTGCTAGATCTTGCCTGGGGAATGCAGTCTTCTTTGTCTGATATTCTTTCTCTCTTTTTTTAAAGGTAGTTTCAGAAGCAAGCTCAGAGACAGCCAGGCCAGAGTCCAGAGGTGCAAGGGCACGGAAATCATGGGCTTTTACCTTGGAGCCAGATGGCCTGGGTTCATCTCCTAGCTCCACAGCTGATAGGCGCCCAGCCTTGGGTAGGTCACTTCACATCTTTAACCCTCCAAACGCTCTCCTGAGTGATAGGAAAAACGTACTGGGGAAAGGAGCCTGTATGATGAGCAGAGTACGGATGTCATGCTTGCCTCTCCTTCTGTTACAGCCCCGAGCAGCTGTGCCAGGTGGGCTGCTCACCCCTTTTCACAGGTAGAACAGCAAGGTTTGGGTTGTTATGTACATTGATTGGCTGAGTGAAGATTCAAGTCGAGGCATTCTGGCTCTAAAGTCTTCAGTCTTTTCCTACTATTTTGCTGCTTTCTGGCCTTAGAGCCTGGTACAGGGTGGGAGTGTGATAATTGTTAAAGGCTCATCTTTTATGTATTCTTGATTGGGAGTGGGCGGCTCCCAAGTGATCCTCTGGAGCTTAAAGTCAGGGCCCGCTGCAGGTGCATGTAACCTGCACCCCACAACGAGCCCCCCACTTCGGGAGGCACCTTCCCCCCATTTGGTCTAATGCTCTACTGTTGCCATTTTGAAATTCTTCCTTATTTTTGAATAAGAGGCCCCATGTTTTCATTTTGTGCTGGGTCTTACAAATTCTGCAGCTGGTCTTCAGAGAAGCAGGAGGTGGTGAGGGCTTGGGGATCAGGTGCCCCTTCAGGGGGCATGATCGGTGGCAGCCAGCCCTCCAGCCAGCTCGGAATGAAGCAGATGTGTCCAGTGTGCCAACTGGACACTTCATTTCTTCAACACTGAAAGCCAGAGCGGCAAAAGATGATTCTAGTGGACTTTTCACCAAGATGGTTGGCAGGGCTGTTGGGTCATCCCAGGGGACTTAGGTATGATTTTCCTCGGTGAGGGGTGATTCTCAAGTCCCATGCATGCATAAGTCAACAGAAGTCAAGTGTGCAGGTTGCAGCCAGAGCGGGTGGCACTGGAGACTCAGTTTTTCATCCAGGAAACACTCATGAAGGGCATCACTACTTTTGCTGATGAAAGTGATTAAGGGTGAAGCCTACTGTGTCTCTCAATGACCTAGCTCTGGAAGCTTTGGAAGCATTTCTAAGATCTTCTAGAACTAAATGCCAGGAAGATGCATGCATTGCTCCTCTCATCATCTCACTGTTTTTTTTTTTTTTTGTTTTGTTTTTCCTCCTTGTTAATAACTGTTTAGCAGCCAGTGTTGCCATTTTAGCTTTGGCCACCTGGAAGCTCAAAATCAAACTCTTGGCTCAGGCATGGGAACTGTGTCAAACCTCAAACAGTAAAACAAGAGGTAATATTTCTGGAGTGTGTCCTTTGTTCTAGATGCTGCTGTATGTCCTCTAAATGTGTCATCCTTCACTTCTTTGCTGTACCCTCTGGGGGAGGAGATTTGAAGAGGTGATGCTTGTCCAAGTTTGTATAACTAGGGGGTGTTAGAGCTGGCATTTCAGCTTGTTAGGCTGAGTCTGGAGTCCGTATTCATGAAAACAAAGCCCCGCCCCCTCTGCTGGGGAACTTGATTGCCTAAGTATCTGGGTATTTCTGTTCTTTGTGGTTGCCACTTTTTTTTTATGTGTGTGTGATTTATATTTTCTGCCACCTGGTTTTTTGAATTTGTATTTTGCAGTGTCTTATGGGAAGCTATCTGAGATCCTTTGTGTCAACAAGCCTCCCTGTAGTGACTCTATCTCTCTTGTGAGTGGCAGCTGGGGCGTCCTCAGTAAAGAACTGGAAATCCCAGATGCCTGGGAGTGGGACCTGGTCAGCCCTTGAGTTCCCCATGGGCCTGTGGCCGCTGCTGAGCTAGAGAAGACCCATGACCAGAAAGGAAGTTCTCTGTCGAGGCCTTGGGAGAGGTTTAGTTTCTCCTCCTTCCATGAGTTTTTCTCAGCATGGTCAGAAAGACTAAAGTCAGCGAAAAGGCCCCCTGTGGCTCTTCCTGGCCTCTGGCGACTTTGGCCTTGGAGAGAGCTGTAGGAAGCCCAGCCCGCCCAGGCCCAGACCTGAAGTTCTTTTTTGTGCTGTTTTCTGAAGGCAAGTGAAGCTGAGACGGCCGCTGCAGAATGAACCGCAGCCCTGAGAAGGGGAAGTAGAAGCTCAGCTCGCTCTCTGCCATGGCCTGTGAACCGCAGGTGGACGTGGGGGCGGCTGGCCCCTTGCCCACCTCCTCCCCCGGCTGGGGCACCCTGCCTGCAGTGAGCCCTCCTGGCTGGGGGCAAGGTAAGGTCACGACCCCTTGTTCTCTAGCCCCTCTCCTCCCCCTGCTGAGCTGGACTCATGTAGCTTGAAGCTGGGGAGGGGAGGGACACAGAAGTTCCTTTAGATAAGGATGAGCATCCTTGGGATCCATCTCTAGGCTACTTCTGTCATTTCTACCCGGTTTTCTCTATCACCACCTCCTTCGATCAAGCCACCATCACCCTCTGCTTAGATCCCTGTTCTAGCTTCCTCTTCCATTCATTCTCTGCATGGCAGCCAGAATTCTTTTTTAAAATGCATATCCAGCCACGTCACTTTCTGCTTCAGTGTTTCCCACTGGGCTTAGCGTGGAGATCCATCATTCACCAGCTTGCAAGTCCTGCGTTAATATTCTTCGCCATGCTCTTCTGCCTTAGGACCTTTGCACGTGCTGTTCCTTCTGCCTGTTCTGTTTTTTCCCTGTCTCCTGCTTAATTTCCATTCATCCTTCAGAGCTCAGTTCAAATATCCCTTCCTGAAGAATCCTCCTGAGGCTCTGCCTGAGTCAGGACACTCTGTTATATTCCTCTTTCTTCCTACAGCACTTGTCACAGTCTATAAGTAATTATCTAGGTAATAAAGCATTGAAATCCAGCTTCCCACTAGATTGCAAGCTCCATGAGGGCAGGGGCCCTGTGTTTTCTTGTTCATCCCTGTGTCTGCGGTACCTTGCACAGGACTCGGCCCATAGTAGATGCTCAGTAAGTATTTTGTTGAACGAATGAATGAGAGGCTAGGTACAGGCAAGGGGAAACATTCTCTGAATTGTGCAGGTCCACAGGAATGTGGCCTGGTTACTTAGAGGATTTGAAACTTGGCTGCTTATAAGCAAAAGTTCCTTTTATTACTACAGTTATTAGGAAACATACATATATGTGTATATAACACACATATACACAATAGTAGAATAGAATGGAATGAAATAATTTTGCTTTCAGAACTTTGAGGACATTGCTCCACTGATTTTTGGCAGGCCAGTTCTTGTTCTTTTGTAGGAAACTCCTCCTCCTGCTCTCCCCAGGCACCCCCGTACACTCTCTTATTTGGTAGGTTTACTTAGCCTAGGTGTAAAAACAAGTATTTCCAAGTGAAGGACTTGCTTTTCTCACTTTAAGGAACAAATGAGAGCTAGTATTGCCAAGAATGCAGGAACTCTTGGTTTGATAGGCAAACAAAGACATCCTGAAAGGTCTGTTTGCTGGGGCAAACACTTAACGTGCAAAGAGCCAGGCTGGGGGAACGGTTCGAATTCCCCATGCCTGGAGTCCAGTGTGGGGTGTTGGTTCTTGCTGTGACGTGGAGAGCCGGTCTGGACCCCGTCCGCATGACTGCCTGCTCTCCCATCTCGCGTCTCTTTCTCCCTTTCATTTGCCCTGTTGTTGTAACGTTGGGCAAGTTCCTTCTCTTTTCAAAGGCTCAGTTTCCTTTTCCCCGTTAATGGTCCCCCACTTAGGGCTCTGGAAGATTAAATGAAATCACGACCAAAGCCCAAGCTCAGCGCCAGGCACACAGTAAGGGCTCTATAGCCGGAGCCTTTCTTACTATCTGTCTTTATTTCCTTTTTGTCTAGTTTTCCTCATTTGCTTATTTTTAAATTGAATTTCATAACTTTATCTTTTTATGTTTTACTTTTGTGAAGCTACCTTAAATCCCTTCTGAGGGTATGGGAGGGCAAAAACGAATACGAATAAATCACTGATGCTTGATTGTAACTGTCGAGTTCTGACATGCTTGCGTTTAAATTATGACAGCAATCGAGGCCAGTTATTCTGCGCCCATTTTGTGCCAAGCACTTTATTTTCATCGTCTTAATTAGTTGGAAAGTCCTCTGCAGCCATGTGATCATCCTCTAAGGGAGGAAGCAGGCCCAGGGATTTAGGTTGCTTCCGCGTGTTTACCCTGTTAGCGAGAGGCTGAGCTACAGTGTGAATCCCAAAGCTATCTAGCTGGCGCTTTCTGTGTCTCACTCCCTGTCTCCATATCCCACCCCTTCCAAAAAGAAGGAGAAAAAAAAAAGAAAAGAAAAAGAAAACAGGGAGAGAGAGAGAGAGAGAGAGAGAGAGAGAGAGAGCGCGCGCAAGCGCGAGCGAGTAAGCGAGCAAAATAAAATTCTTTTTGGCAGGACATAGAATTCTATGGAACCCTTGAAATCAGAGATGGTACCCCAGGGTATAAAAAAGGAACCTTGTCAGGGTTGGGGACCAGAGTCCTATTGTCTTTATTCGTTTATACATCAAAGATGTATTTAGTGCCAACTGTATGCTAGGCATTGGACCCAACTTAGGGGATTCAGTGACAAACAGACCAGTGTGGGAGTATATAGTCTGCTGGGGAGGATAGATTTTATTCAAGTAATTGCATACATATGTTTCCATCTTTTTTTTCTTAATTTCAGAATTTTATGGGGGCATACACATTTTGGTTATATAATTTGCTTTTGTACGGTTTGAGTCAAAGTTAGAAGTGCGCCCTTCACCCAGTTAGTGTGCATTGTACCTGTTAGGTGTGAATTTACCCATTCCTTCCTTCCCTCTCCCACCTGCTTGATTTCTGTTGAGTTTTATTTCCATATGTGCGCACACCTGTTGATAGATTAGTTCTAATTTAGTATCAAGTATATGTGGTGTTTGCTTTTGCATTCTTGCGATACTTCACTAGGAAGAATGGCCTCCAGTTCCATCCAGGTTGTATATTCATCTTTAATAAGTGTAAGGTAGAAGGGTGGGTAGTCATGGGTAGGTGCAGGAGAAGAATTTGATCCATTAAGTGTTTGAAATGTCAGGGAGAGCTGCCTGAGAAAAGTGATTGAACTGGGATACAAAAGATGCATAGGCTGTAACTGGGTGAAGCTGGTGGAAGCGGTTTAGGGAGAGGGAACGGCATATGCAAAGGCCCTGGGGTGGGAAGAACACTACGTGTTCAAAGAGCGAAGGGGGCTGGTGTGGAAAGACACAGAACTAGTGTTTCAGGGCAAGTCTGGCAGGAGGCTAGTTCTCCTAAGGGCTAGAAGAGTGTTGTAAGAAGGATGGTTTTTGACCACAAAGCACCAGGAAGGTGTTGAAAGTTTTACTTGGGCGACTGGTGTCGTCTGACTTGTGCTGTGGCCACTGCGCAGAGAATGCATTGTAGGAGAAAGTCGGTTTGGAGAAGCCGGATAGTTAGGAGGCTACTGCTGAGGGTCAAGGGAAAGGTGCATGGAATGGACAGAGGTTTTGTGGACCCAGTTGGCAGGACTCAGTGGTGGATTTGGTACAGGGGGAGAGAGAATGTTTGGATGGGCCATGGTTCCCAGAAGGTAGAATCAGTCATTTGGTCTTGAAGACTCCAGTATTGCTCAGAGCTAGGCTGGGGTGACAGGACCTTTGGGCCGGCAGAGAGCATAATTATGGTTTAATCTTTCAGCCGCATCAGCTAAGCAGCAGCCACAGAGAACATGGCACAATGGCCAGGCCTCCGCCGTGCGTGGCTGGACTGGGATCCTAGAGTCTCAGGGCTGGGATCACCCCTACCCCAGCCCCCACCTCCGGCTGCTGACCAGTGGCTTGTACTGTGGTGCAAGGAGATCTTAGTCCTTTTGACCAGAGGCTCTTGGAACTGAAGGCAGGTAGGTTTGGCTTCATGCTGCTGCCATTTGTCCCTGGACTTGGGGAAATTTCGGTCCAGACCTTTTCCACTGGTCTCATGGTCTGGCTCCATCCCAGCACTCTAGGGCAAGAGTTCTGGTTGCTGTTGTGATCAGCCTGGGTCGATGCGTGATTTTTGCAGGAATAAAGACTGAATTTATGCTTTTGAAATGCTGAGCGAGTTGCAGCTTATGCTTAGGGAGATTATCAGTTAGTGCATTAGTTTTCCATTGCAGCTGCAACAAATGACGAATAACATAGAGGCTTGAAAACCACAGATTTATTATCCCACAGTTCTGAGGGTTAGAAGTCGGGCACTGGTCTCCCTGAGCTAAAATCCAGGTGTTGGCAGGACTCTGTTCCTTTCTGGAGTCTCTGGGGAGGATCCATTTCCTTTCCTTTTCCAGCTCCTCGAGGCGGCCCGCATGCCATGGCTCGTGGCCCCTTCCTCCGTGGTCAAAGCGAGCAGTGTTACAGATCTCTGTGCCGTTCTTCCTTAGTCACATCTTCCGCTTCCTCTACTTCTGTTCTCTCCTCTACATGTAAGAATCCTTCGATGACACGTGGCCCACCCCGACAATGCAGGATCATCTCTCTATGTAAGGCCATCTGGTTAGCAACCTTAATTCCATCTGCTACCTTAATTCCCCTTTGCCTTGGAAGGCAGCCTCTTCACAGGTTCTGGTGTGGATTAGCGTGTGGATCTTTTTGCAGGGGTGTTACTGTTCTGCCTACCATGACCAGTTATCTCTTACTCAGCCTCTCTGAGCCTACTGGGGATTTAAGTTATTTAGTTGAGCTTTCTTTGCAGTGCTCAAATGTCTAGTACATCGTCCCCTTAAGGAAGCTAGTTGATCAGTCTCTGTTTAAATATCCCTTGAGATGAGGAACTCACTGTCGCCCATTCTTGGTGGGGACAGCTTTCTCTCTTGGGAAGTTCTTCCTTACGTGGTCTCAGATTGTGATCCAGGAGCAGCCTCCTCGCTCTGGCCTCGGTTCTGTGTCCTGGGGGCTTCCTGGTCAAGTCCAATCTCCCATGGGGATTGGAAGTTGGCTACCATGTCCAGGTAGCTCTGGGCTCATCCGAAGTGGCTACCACTCAGCTAGATGACGTTTCTGGTCTGCCTCCAGAGCTCCACAATGGCCAGGTCCTCACAGTTCTCCGGATCGACAATACCTGTGCACCCATCTCCTTCGATCTGGGAGTTGCGGAAGAGCAGCTGCAGACCTGGGGCATTCAGGTGAGTGCTGACTTCATTGAAACCCCACTGTTTTTCTTCCCATCCATCCGTCTGTCTATTCTTTCATCCAGTTATTCACAAAATATTTATTAAGCACTTACTCTGTGCTAGCCGCAGGAGGGTATATAAGGAAAGTGAACTAGGACTTTGTTCTCTTTCTAATTAATTCACTTAACAAATATGTTTTTAGGTGCCCACTCTGTGCTGGGCACTTAACTGGCTAAATGTCATAGAGGTGGCCAGGACACATGCTCACGGGTCCCACTGGGGGAGGTGGACATGTGTTGGGTAACTTGGGACAGCAGGATAGACATGCTGCAGCAGAGGAACACACGAGGCATTGAAGACATTCGTGGGAGAAAATGATAAACTTGCCTGCTGTGGGGCTGGTGGTTATCTGAGGTTTGCAGAGGAGCAGATACTTAATCTGGGGTCTCAAAGGGTAAATAGGAGTGTGTTGAGTAGACACAAGGAAGGGCATTTTAGGAGAGGGAACTGCATATGCAAAGGAAAATGCACGTGAGTTCATTAGATAATGAAAGAATACCTTTAAGAAGAGTGATTTGAGGCACAGACTTCACAGACCCGTAGAACTGGAAGCAGATCCACTTCTGCTACTCATTGTGTGACTTTGGGCAGGTGACTTCACCTCTCTGAGCCTCAGTTTCATCATCTGTAATGAGGACAGTATTCATAGCTATTATTAATAGTGTTTCTATTAATATCAAATGAAATAATACTTGAGGAACATTGGCTCTGTCTCTAGCACATAGGAAATGGAAATTGTAGCTGCTTATTGCTCTGAAGCACTTACAGGTATGTTTTTCTCTCTTCTCAAAACCCCTAGCATGATTAGGCCTTCTCTGTGTTAGCCAGGGAAGATTAATTAGGGATCGGGAAGATACACTACTAATTCTACCCTGAAGATTTTAGAATTTACTTTAAAAAGGAATCCTTTAGAACAACATTTTATCACCATTGAAGGAAAACGTTCCCAATTGACATTGCTAACCCCATATTAGCACAAACTGGTTTATCATTCCACATTTCCTCTGTGCAGAAGAACCTATTTCTTAAAAAGTTGCCTGTAGGTTGGGGTTTTTTAGCTGGTGAACAGTTTAGCTGGTGAGCAGTTATTTAGCTGGTGAACATGTATGTTGTTCCACCATGTTCCTAGATACATTTTTGATGGTTAAATTCTGTTTTCTTAGGTCTACTCTAGCAGGGTCTTTATGCTCTACAGACATTGACGTTTTTGTTTGGGCAGGAAGATGTGAGTGCTTTGGTCTGTATTCATAGATTTATTTTTTTTGTACTTTTTAAAATTTTATTTATATTTTATTATTTTTTTTTGAGCTTGGCTGTTGCATGTATTCATAGATATTGATAATAGCACCTGAGTATCGAGTGTTCACTGAGGGCCCAGCCCTGTGCCCAGCACTTTATGTGTGTTTTCTTGTTTAATGTGTGCCCCAGCCCTGCAAGAGGGGTACTCTTACTATCTGCACCTTAGAGATGGGAAAACTGAGGCTCAGAGGAGTGGGGTTACTTGCTCCAGGTCACACAGCATGTGAGTGGCAGGGCCAGAGTTTGGGTCCCAGGCTGTTGACACCAGTGCCTTAACCACTAGGCTACCCTGTGCCGGCCGTGGGGTTCTGAGTCTCAGGCTGGGCGGCTCCTTCTCCAGGATGCCATGATGCCTGTTCTCTCCTGAGCTGAGAGCTGCACACTGCGACTTCCACCCAGTGCTCCAAGCTCCTCATTCTGTCCCATGGGACGTCCCGGAATGTGCCTAATTCCCCTTCCACATGACAGCCACATGCACTGGAAACGACATGCTTGCAGGCAGGAAGGAGGTGGGGAGTAGCCTGTCCTCTGGCTGATTGGTCCCTTCCCCTTGGTCCTGAGCAGGTCCCGGCCGACCAGTACAGGAGCTTGGCCGAGAGTGCCCTCTTGGAGCCCCAAGTGAGAAGATACATCATCTACAACTCGAAGCCCATGCGGCTGGCCTTTGCTGTGGTAAGGAGGGTGTGGCTCGCATCCTGCCCCTGCCCGGGTCCCTGGCGGCCCTGCTGGGTTCAGCATCCTGTCCTGGAGCCAGTTGATGTGGGGGAGGAGTGTGGGGGCTGGCGACACGGTTGCCTGGGAAAGAGCAGTGTGCCACATGGACTGGAAAGAGGGAACTTATGGGAGAGAGTTGTAACCAGGCCCCTGCATAAAGGGTGGGAGTCAGGGTCTGCTGTGGCAGGTCAGAGCTTGGGATTAGGAATCTCAGACCCATCAAAGCTCTGGATTCAGTGTCTGGCCTTGGCCAACACTTTCCCCCTCTCTGGGGCTTGGTTTTCCCATGTATTCATGACACAGGTTCATTTCAGCTGTAGCGTATGTATACACGTGCATGTGTGTGTATAAACACACATATACACCTACATGTAGATATACCTAAACACATACATGCATGTACAGCAGAGCCAGGATTCAAACCCAGGCAGTCTGGTCTCAGCATCTGTGCTCTGAGCTGCTACGATTTGCGGCTGTTTTGTATATATAAATGGTCACATAGCACACCTGACTCCCACATCCCATTTCTAGGGAGAAGGGACCTGGCATTTTTTAATTCCCCAATAGGTGCTGGGCTGTTGCATATATTAACTTGTTAACCCTTATAACAATGCCACGAAGTAGGTATTTTTATTTTATTTATTTTTTTACCCTGGATATGCTAAGAGAAGCAGGTATTGTTAATCCCCATTTTACAGATGAGGAAACTGAGGCTCACAGGTGTTATAATTTGTCCAAAGCCACATAGCAACCGAAGGATCAATGTGGGCTTTAGACTCAAATTTATCTCACTCTAGAGCCACCTGCCTTTTTCTGTTTTATTTGAAATCAAGGTAAACAAGGATTAGGAGTAGCTCCTAACCCCTTCAATCTATGTTGTCTTATAAACAAGGAACACGCGCTCATTCCCCCAGACCCGGTGTCCGCATCAGTCCCTCGCTTGCCCTGGGTGCTGTTGGAATCCAAGGAAGGTGTGAGGGGTGTGGAAAGGGTGTCCCCGTGCGTGGAGCTGCTCCTTTTGAGGACTGGCGTTCCTGACCGTGCGCTCTCTGGCCGCTCACAGGTGTTCTACGTGGTGGTGTGGGCCAACATCTACTCCACCAGCCAGATGTTTGCCCTGGGGAACCACTGGGCAGGCGTGCTGCTCGTGACCCTGGCCGCGATGAGCCTGACCCTGATGCTCCTGCTTGTGTTCGAGAGACACCAGAGGAAGGTGAGTTGTCCGGAGACCCCTGCCACGCTCCCTCCAGGAGGGCTGTGCAGGCACGAGGACTCCAAGTCGGAGTTTGCTCTTTGCCTGCCTCGAAGAATTCCTCCAACCATGAAAATTCGTGCACTGGCCCATATATGCCCAGTGACTAAAAGAAATCAAATCACACCTGTGATTAAATCCTCTCTGTCTTTTTCTATCTAATCCTGTTTTTCTAGAAGCAAGCTGTGTTTTGAGAGAGCGTCTGGGAGGAGGGGACCAATAGCGAATATTCTTATAGCGCTTTAGTTAACTGAGCCCCTTCCTGTGCCTCCTCTACCGGGATGCTCACGACAGCTCTGTGAGCGAGGAGGGGTTGCTGAGCCCCCCCTTGCAGCAAAAGGTGCCTGGGGTTGAGGGATGGGGAGAAGCGATTCCCACTAATCCTTCCTGTGATGGGCGGGTGCTGACCTGGTGCTCTGCTGACAGTCTCTAATCCTGGCGACAACCTCTGGTGCAGAGAGTGGGTGATCAGAGAGTTTAGGTAACTTGTCCTGGATCCCACTGTTAGTGGCAGAGCCAGGGTTCAAAGCCTGAGCCCTCTGATTCCTGATCACAATCAGAAAGAAGGTTGACACTTCTCAGCTTAATGCATGGTTCTGGTGGTAGCCTGTTTCTTCAGTGCCTTTGGTTACCTGTTGAGCACTTCGTATGTGTTAATAGTAGGTTGTCTGTTAAAGGCTTTATTCATTAACTCATTAGATCCCTCAGCAAATCTCTGGGTAGATGCTGTTACAGGCATTTTCTAGGTGAGGAATCTCTGAAAGGGTCGCGGAGCAGCCCAAGGCCACACTGCTAATAGATGGCAGAGTTGGACTCAAGTCAGGGCCGGGACACCCAGATTCCAAGCCATGTTCTCAGTCAGTACTGTATTGGCTTTTTATGGCTGCTGTAACAAATTACCACGAACTTGGTGGCTTAAAAACATCATAAAATTATTATTATACAGTTCTGCAGGTCAGAAGTTCGACATGAGGTTCCCTGGGCTATTATCTAGGTCAGGCGTCCTCAAACTATAGCCCTCGGGCCACATGCGGGCCACCTAGCACATTTATCCGGCCCTCCGGGTGTTTTTGCCACCACTGCCTGTCCTGCTTAGTGGCCGACTTGTCCTGGGCCCACAGTGCGCATTCTCCAATGGTCTGAGGGACAGTGAACTGGCCCCCTGTTTAAAAAGTTTGAGGACCCCTGATCTGGGTGAAGGCAGGGCTGTGTTCCTTCGGGAGGCTCTCGGGGAGAATCTGTTTGCTCGACTTTTCCAGCTCCCAGAGGGACCCTGCACTCCTTGGCTTGTGGCCCCTTCCTCCATCAAAGCCAGCAGTGGCAGGTCCACTCTTTCTCACATCTCCTTCTCTGACCCTTTTGCCTCCTTCTTCCATTTTTGAGGGCTCTCATGATTACATTGGGCCACCTGGATAATGCAAGATAATCTACTAATTTTAAGGTCAGCTGATTAGCAACATTAATTTCTCCTACAACTTTAATTCCCCTTTGGCATGTAACAACATATTCTCAGGTTCTGACAACTAGGACTCAAACATCTTTGGGGGATCTTTGTTCTGTCTGCCACACCTACGCTGTCTTTCCAGCTACTTGGGAGGCTCCTGTCCCTCTGGTCCCCAGTACCTGGCACAGTTCTGGACTCTGAGAGCCTTAGCAAACAATCTGCTCTTGTGTGACTCAGCAGGGGAGGGCAGGATATTGAGCAATGTAGTCAGGGTTTGGGGTAGGAATTCTAGTTAGTGCCTGTGTTCATTCACAGGGACGAAAAGGAACTTTATGGCTCAGTCATTCTGAAAAGATCTTTGTTGGGCTTTGCCAGGAGCCTGACAAAATATGCCACCCTTGGGGTCTGTTGGAGCTTTCATGGCTTTTGTGTTTGGCCTGTAAAATATAAATTGAGCTGGTGACTCCCGCAGCAGGAAACTTGTCTTAGAGAGGGGGCAAAAGCAAAGTGTTTGGCATTAGCAGAAAAAAAAAAAAGTGGCACCTGGCAGGTGCTTTGAGGATGCAGATGTGATTCATGCAGCTCAGGGAGCCCCTGCTTTGGCTCTCTGCCTCTTCCTCGCTCTTCCTCCTTTTATTCAGCTGCAATTTATGAGGCCCCTGTGAGTACCAGGTAGCGTGCTTGGCGCAGGTTGGAGATGAGCACGACCCGGGCTCATTCCTCAGAGATTGGCATGGAGACTCCAGGGGCACAGCAGCAGTGCCATCATCCCTGTCTGCTCATTCAGAAGACGTCATTCCTTCCTAATAATGGCCACCATGGAATGAGTACCTACTGTGTACTCTGTGCTTGGGGCCCAAAGTCTATGTCCAACAACCACCTTATAAGGAGGCAGGATACCGCTGCCATTTGCTAGCTCTATCGCTTGGGGTAAGTTATTATTTAACCTCTTGGGGTCTCAATGTCCTCATCTGTAAAATGGGATAATAATTGTAGCTCTCTTGTAGGGTTATTGTGAAAATTAAATGACTTGATACACACAAAGTACTTACAATAGTACCAGTGTAAAGTGAATGCTTTGTAAGTATTAACTGTGATAGTTGACTCTGTTTGCCAGTGGGGAAACGGAAGCTCAGAGAGGTTAGGTAACTGGTCTGTGGCCACACAGAATCCTCAAGTCTGCCTTTGGGTTTCAGCCCCAGGACCTCTTTCTTCCTGGTTCCCTTGTCACTCAGGACCATGTGGGTCCCCCATGCTGACCATCGTCATTCTTACTGTTAGCATCCTGCCTGTGTTACCCAGCATCCTTGAGACCCTTGGCGTTTGGCACACACTGTCTTACTTTCCCTTTTTGGTGCATTGCTAGCCTTTCTCAAGATTGGAAGGTTTGTAAAGGCAGGCAAGACCCTGCCTTGTATCTCCTACAGAGTAGAGCACCGTGCTAGGGCATATGGGAAGTTCCTAAAAATATTTGTGGCCAACATGGTACAATGGAAAACACGATGATCTTAAATTCACTGTTATCAACGCAATGATATTATTAGCTGACATGTATTAAGTGTTCATTCTTCCAAATATTCTACATGGACTCATTCATTTCACCCTTATTATAACCCTCTGAGGTAGGGGTGCATCGTTATCTCCAATTTGGGGGTGAGGAGATGGAGGCAGGGAGATGTGAAGTGATTTGCCGTAGGTTGTACAGGCAGTGAGGGTCAGAGTCAGGAATCGAACTATTGGTGTTGTGGGTTTCTGAAAGGGATGAAGGACACACACTAAAGTTCTAGGTGAAACAAAACATAATCATCCCTTGATTTTTATAGTCGTGAGATTCCTGGAAAAGTCAGTGTATATTAAGCCCATGCAAAAGCTCACTTTAGGTGTATATGTGCAGTGGAGTTAGGTTGGCTGATCAGAGCACTCTGAGCAGATTTTTCACCTTCATTCATGCCCAGCGGGGCATTTGGAGTCCAGGGGACATTCTTCAACTGCAGAATGGCCTCTCGTGGGACATGTCCTTCCACGGGAAGCACGTGTTTAGTATCCTTGGCCGTCTTCCACTCAGTGCCAGCACTGTCTGTCCCATCCCCATGACAACCCAAAGGGCCTCTTCACATTTCCAGAAGCCCTTTGGTGGTCCTGCTGCTTTTGAGAGCCGTTGTCCTTGATCGGCTGTTTGTTTCTCACTGCGTCAGAAAGTCCTCGTGGGCTGTCTTCCCCAGCCCAGCATATGGGGTCCCGCTACCCTTCCTCCGTCCTCCCTCCCCTGCCTGCCCGGCATGCACTTTGCCAGCCGAATCCCTGGCCTCCCTTGGTTTGGGTGGGGAGGGAAGGAGGCTGATTCTTTCACGTAGGTGCTTTTTAGGTGGAGCGGGGGCTTCCCTTACGCAATAGATGCTCAAACCCATCCTGTCTCCTGCCTCCCACAAACAGCTCGTGCGCCTGCCTGAGTCCCAGGTGCAGGTGGCGTGCTTCACGCATGATCTCCGTGAAGTCTCACCACATTCCTAGGAGGCAGGGACGCTCTTTTATTCTGCAGCTAGAGACCACAAGGCTCAGGGAGGGACGTGCTGTGTCTCTGCCAGGATCCAGCTTTGGCTCAGGACGGTCTGACACAGCTGGATCTGTTCCGCACCCTCCATCCCATCTTACAGGGGAGGAGATGAGGGTGTCCTGGGGGCCAGGATTGTCCTGAGGCATCTGGGGGTGGGACGGCGTCTGGCTGTTGCCCAGGGCCCAGGTGCTCCCTGGCGTTTGTCTTATAGGCCAACACCAACACGGACCTGAGGCTGGCGGCTGCCAACGGGGCTCTCCTGAGACACCGGGTGCTGCTGGGGGTGACGGACACGGTGGAAGGATGCCAGAGCGTGATCCAGGTGCTGTGTCTTGGAGTGACCTCTTCTCCGCTTTTGGGCTGGGCTAGTGGGGAGCGGTAGCCTCGTGTTCTCCCACCCGGCAGTGTCTCTGGGAGTCTGCTAACGAGACGGCGGTCGGCAGCCCTTCCCTACTTCCCCGATCCGATGTCTCTTCGTGGAGACGCCTCCTCTGTGCAGTAACCAGTGACCTAGAACCTCCGAGGGGCAGGGCTGGCAGGGAAGCTCAGGTCATGTCCAAGCCTCACTGCTCGCGTGACATTTATTCAGCACACGGATGGGGCCGCCTCCGTGCCGAGCCCCCGGTTGGGCATTGAAGACACCGAGGGGCCCATGCAAGGTCCCCGTCCTGCAGGAGCTCTCAGGCTGGTGAGGACGACAGGTGCCCAGACAGCCAGCAGCAGCCTGTCTGGTCCTAGAGCAAGGGTACGGCCCCTGACAAGAGAGCCTGCTGCGTGCTGGGCCCTGTTCTGTGTTTGTGGGACCTGTTACACCCGAGGCAGGGCAGGGTGTGAGGCGATCGTGCCCAACGTCAGAATCGGGGTGAAGCAGATGGCATCACAAGATTCCCGGCAGCTCAAGTGTGCCATCGAAGACTGGGAGCTCTTGGAATCTGGGGGTCCTTTTTTTTTTTTTTTTTTTTTGAGACACAGTCTCACTTTGTTGCCCAGCCTAGAGTGAGTGCCATGGCGTCAGCCTAGCTCACAGCAACCTCAAACTCCTGGCCTCAAGCAATCCTCCTACCTCAGCCTCCCGAGTAGCTGGGACTACAGGCATGCGCCACCATGCCTGGCTAATTTTTTCTAAATATATTAGTTGGCCAATTAATTTCTTTCTATTTATAGTAGAGACGGGGTCTCGTTCTTGCTCAGGCTGGTTTCGAACTCCCAACCTCGAGCAATTTGCCTGCCTCAGCCTCCCAGAGTGCTAAGATTACAGCTGTGAGCCACCATGCCCGGCCTAGGGGGTCCTTTTTACCCTCATTTATTTCCAAACCTTTATCAGTTGGCGCAGGAGTGACTGGCCAAGTGTGCGTCAAATGCATGGATGGCGGACGAGCGAACAATGGACACGTCTTCTCAGACAATGGGGCTCTTTCAGTTTCTAAATAGTATCTTGGGATGAGGCGACACAATGTCAGGGAGCCCTTCAGATTCACCTGGGGGGTGGGGGTGGGGGTGGGGGGGGGGGTGGTAGGGGAGGGGAGCAGTGGTGCAGGAGGTGTTGGGGAGGGTAACGAGTGAGGGTATCGATGGACCAGCAGTGGCTGTGAGGTGCTAACGGTTGACAGGATGATGGGTTTCTGCCATCCACTTTTGCGTATGTTTAGAGATTTTCATAGTAAGAAGCTTTAAAAGAACCATTTGGAAAATACTCCTTTGAGGACTAGACAGTGACAGAAATGAGTGGGTACGAGTGATGTGACTTTGGGTCTCACGGGTCAGTCACTGGGAAGAGGGAGGTCTGGGGTCCCCAGGAGGTGGCCCGTGGGTGGGGATGTGAGACAAGGGCCACCAGTTTCCTGCAGAACTTCACTGTCAGGTGTGGCAGGTGTGGTCCCCGCAAGGTGCTGTAACGTGTGAGCAAGGAGGGTTTCAGCCTCGTTAAGTTTCACCTGGCCCCGGGACCCTTGAGGTTCAGGCAGAAAGGGAGGCCAGGGTGGGGCGAGGACTTCTTATCCCGCCCCCCTTCCCTGGAGCACCCCAGTTGATTACCTGGCCGCAGTGGCGACTCAGCCCCGACAGGTTTCTCTCATTTGCACATTCAGTTCCAGATAGAAAGGTGCCCCAGTCACTGAGGGTGAAGATGGTAGCCGCAGGTGGAACCCCCAGATGTCCAGGAGGGTTAGGAGTCTGTCTGGGGTGCTCAGCGAGTTGGGGGATTGGGGCACAGCCATTCTGAACAGGGTTTGACACGTTTTAAATATGCACAAAGCCATTTTTCTACCAGCCCTACAAATGATGGTGTGGTCGTGGCGTGGGACTCTGGGAGAGAACAGAATGGCACGTTCCTGGCCGGGCGTGGTGGCTCACGCCTGTAATCCTAGCATTCTGGGAGGCCGAGGTGGGCGGATCACTCAAGGTCAGGAGTTTGAAACCAGCCTGAGCAAGAGTGACACCCCTGTCTCTACTAAAAATAGAAATTAATTGGCCAACTAAAAATATATATTATTAAAAAATTAGCTGGGCATGGTGGCGCATGCCTATAGTCCCAGCTACTCGGGAGGCTGAGGCAGGAGGATTGCTTGAGCCCAGGAGTTTGAGGTTGCTGTGAGTTAGGCTGACACCACTGCACTCTAGCCCGTGCAAAAGAGTGAGACTCTGTCTCAAAAAAAAAAAAAAAAAAAGAATGGCATGGTCCTGCCGGAAAGCAGGCTACGTCTGTTGGGGCCTCTGAAGGTTGGGCTTCCGGTGAGGAGACGGGAGGCGGAGGGCAGTCTCAGGGAGGGACAGTTCCAGGCAGGGCAGGCTTTGGGCCACCACGGTCATGGCTGCTTCTCCCCACAGCTCTGGTTTGTCTACTTCGACCTGGAGAACTGTGTGCAGTTTTTGTCTGACCATGTTCAAGAAATGAAGACTAACCAAGAGGTAAGATATCTTAAGAGAAAGAACAAAACAAAACGAAAATAAACCAGGAGTCCAAGTTGTATAGGTTGCATTACCTCCACTTTGGAAAGATGTTTAAGACAGTGACTTGGAAGGAAGGAGGAAGGCCCCCATGCAGTAGTGGTTGTTTTTGCCTAGGGGAAGAATGGTTGCTTTTCTGCTTCTTTTCAACTAATTGTATCTTCCCCATTTCCTATAGTGAGGGTATATTTCTTAATAATAATAATAAATTCTGGCAGATCCAAAAGGATCATGTATTTAGATGACCTTCCCTTATTCACAGTGTCTTTCTGACATTTATTAAGAAGATAAGAGAGACCTTGCTGTGATTTTACAGAGGAGGAAACGGGCTCTGGAAAGACCTGTCACCTGCCTGTGGTCACAGAGCTGGCTGGTGATTCCCAGGTTTGGAGGCCAGACCTCCTGTCTCCTTCCCTAGGAAGTGCCTTTCCTGGGCCCTGGCCACAGTGGGGCTGGAAGTCAGGATTGTGGTTTAGCTCTGATCCTGGCTTGTTAGTTCCTGGATGGCTTTGGGCAAGGCCTTTAAGCTCAGTTTGTTCATTGCAATGTGTGGGGAAAGATAGCCATGCTCCCAGGCTACTCTGAGCAAACGAGAGCATGGAAGGAAAAGTATTTAGAAGCTATTAAGGTCCGTACTCTTGTAGGGAATTGTGTGATCTCACCAATGTGGTTCAGTTCCAGATCCTTCTGAGGTCAGCATCTGTGTCTGTAGATGGATCTGTCCTCTGCTGGGTCTCAGTAACTCAGCCTCCCAGAGATCACCCAATTTAGGACACACCCAAGCCCCTTCTGTTTCCTTTGCAGTCCTTGCTGAGAAGCAGATTGAGCCAGTTGTGTGTCGTCATGGAGACAGGAGTGAGCCCCATGACAGCGGAGGGGCCTGAGAACTTGGAGGATGCTCCTCTCCTGCCCAGCAGTCCTGGTCCCCAAGAGACACCACTGATGCAGACTGAGCTTCACCAGCTGGTTCCTGAGGCTGAGCCGGAGGTAATGGGCCCTCTGAGTTGGTAGAGAGCATAGAAAGCTAGCCCAGCAGTTTTCAGTCTTTTTTTCTTCACCCCCACACTTTTAAAAATAGTTTATAGGAATCATTTTATATTTACTGGAATTTTTGTTGCATTTTTTAATATATTGTATATTCTTTATAATAGTTGCATTGGACAGTTAGTTGCATATTGATGGATCATAGCTTACTTAACCATGAACATATTGATGGATATTTGGGTCTTTATCAATAAGTCAATGAATCATCTGTTCATCTATACAATCTATCTACTTAAATTGCAGTTGGATATTTGAATCTTGTATGTATCTCTGTTGAATTCCAATTCTTCCAGCCCCAGCGTTCTGTTGGGTCCTACCATCCAGACTGTCTGATGGGTGGGTGTGGCTATGGCACTGGTAGACCAGAAATCTGCAAATGAGGTTTGCGCCTCATGCTACATTCTCCTCATCACGAGGACAGACCCACCATCAGGGGAGATGCAGTGAGGGGTGACCTTGGGTGACCTTTTGAACTTCAGAAGAGCACTTAGGTTTCCTTTTCAGCCAAGAGGCTTGGGGATTCAAGGTCCACACCAGCCCAGGCTTTCTTTATCTTTTGCGTTGGTAGGGAGTGGGAAGCCTGCGGATAGGACTATTTAAAAGAGAAAATGATAAATGTATTAATCTCTTCACTTGAATCCTATTGACTATTTTTTAAAGAGCAGAAAAGATTCATAAGGTCACGTACTTTATTACGACATGCACGTCTGGGTTTATGTGCAATAGGCCATTAAATATGGGTCCTCTAAATTATTTTTCAAATTCATTCATACCAATAGCAATACAATTTCCTGTCATGAATATCAAGTGTGTGTGCACATGTTTTTAAAGTAGCTGCCCTTATAATTTAGCTAGGGAAAATATAACTGATGCCCAAGTCTCAGCATGGGCAGACCGTCATATCTCAGTAGGAACCCAGTGTCTGTGAAAGACAGAGAGAGAGTTATAATGACCTTTTACATTTCTACAGATTTTTTTATCATGCATAAAATTCTTTAGCATACCCTCTGGGGTGTGGATTGTTTTCTCTTAACACGGTTCCAAGAGGTCAGCTGACTTGCCCAAGGTCGCAGAGGAAGGGCAAATGTGGCAAAGCCAAGGGCAGAAGCCAGCCTGCTGATGCTAAAACGGGCCAATTTTCTTGCTACAGTTCTTTGCTTCTTACATTATCGATTTTAGAGTAAATTGGTGAGAAGATTGATCTATGTTAGTGAGTGGTAAACTATTTGAAATTTTTAATATTTTCTAGCACAAAGGACAGTGGAAACAAAAGCCAGTCCTAGGAACCATGTGGGGTTTCTGCTTTGTGAGTAATAATGGTGATAGTGATGCTGATGACATGTATTGAGCACTGGGCACTGGGCTAAATGCTTCTTCTCTGTCTGCTCCTTTAACCCCAACTCCAACTCAGTGAGGTCCATGCTACTATTTTCCCTATTTTACTGATGAAGAAATAGTCTCAACAAGGTGAAGTGACTTGCTCAGGGTCAGTCACAGTGTGGGCAAGCTGAAATTCCATCGTGGCCTTTTTGACTCTAAAGCCTGTTCTTTTTTTTTTTTGAGACAGAGTCTCACTTTGTTGCCCAGGCTAGAGTGAGTGCCATGACGTCAGCCTAGCTCACAGCAACCTCAAACTCCTGGGCTCAAGCCATCCTTCTGCCTCAGCCTCCCCAGTAGCTGGGACTACAGGCATGCGCCACCATGCCCGGCTAATTTTTTCTATATATATTAGTTGGCCAATTAATTTCTTTCTATTTGTGGTAGAGATGGGGTCTCATTCTTGCTCAGGCTGGTTTCGAACTCCTGACCTCGAGCAATCCACCTGCCTTGGCATCCCAGAGTGCTAGGATTACAGGCGTGAGGCACCGCGCCCGGCTTAAAGCCTGTTCTTAATTAGTAACTCTACAGACACACGTAGCTTTGAGGTCTCCCACACCTATTTTATTACATTCAGAGTGGACACAAATATTGTGAAAGACCTTCAACACCATGCTTAAGGAATTTAAGGATTTTCCGTGTAATCCCAAGTGATAGATAAGTGAATGGAACTTTGGAGACCAAATGTGTTCATAATAATATATATTAAATCTGATCTTTTTTCTTTTGAGACAAGATTTCTCTCTCTCATCCAGACTAGGATGCAGTGATGTGATCATAGCTCACTGCAACCTCCAATTCCCAGGCTCAAATGATCTTCCTGGCTCAGCCTCCTGAGTAGCTGGGACTACAGGTGCACACTACCACCTGGCTAATTTTTTTATTTTTTTTGAAGAGACAGGCTCTTGCTGTGTTGCCCAGGTTGGTCTTGAACTCCTGACCTCAAGCAATCTTCCCACCTTTGCCTTCCAAAGTGCAGGGATTACAGGCGTGAGCCACCATGCCCGACTAGCAACCTCTTTTAATATATTAGGAGTGCTTACATAAAGAAACCTAGCAGGTACCCAGTATGCATTGAAAAATCCTGCTATCGTGCTATGGTGGGAATAGTCCCTTCCCCACTTAACTAGTGATTTTCTTTGAGTCACTTTGACCTTACGAACTTTACAGACCTCTAGACATTTGAAAGTGGAAAAAGTGTGTGTGTGTGTGTGGTTGTCTAGGTATAAATCAATGGTAATTTCTCTACTGCTTTGAGGCTGCATATCTTTTGTGCATATTATGATTGCCAGTTAGTAGTTAGTTACCCATCTTGGGGTTGAGTAAACTGAGGCTGTAGGAGCCCCACAGCCAGTCAGTGCAGAGCTGGGGCTGTCAACCAGGTGACATCTCCCCAAAGCCACAGGTGCCGGCCTGGACTGGTTCTTCCACTGGGCATTTCTCTCGGGTCCAGAGGCCAAAGCCTGGCATGGCCTTCCCCTCGTGCTTGAGCCCCACGCCCCTCGAGGTGCCTTCCTGTGGCCCTCACTGTGATTCCCTGCCTCTTCCAGGAAATGGCCCGGCAGCTGCTGGCAGTGTTTGGCGGCTACTACATCCGGCTCCTGGTGACCTCCCAGCTCCCCCAGGCAGGGGGGACACGACACACAGACTCTCCGAGGGTTCCATGCCCCTGCCAGCTCATAGAAGCCCACATCCTGGCCACAGGGTGCTGCCCGTTCTTGGCCAGGTGACCTAGGGATGAAGGTACTCATCTTCCTCTGAGACCGAGAGGTGGGGGGAGGCTTCAGGAGCCCGACATGGCCAGTGGCGAGCCCCTGGTGAGAGCAGCATCTGGGGCACCGCAAAGGGGGTCAGTCACGCCAGCAACAGGGGTGTCGCGCTCACTGTAGGACGCTGCACAAAACGGCTGAGCCCTGGCCTTTGCAGAAGCTGATGGTCGCTGAGCTGGTCCCAGCCCAAGCTACCCTGTGCTGCTCAGAACTGGGGACATGTACGGAAGGGCCCGTCTCCCATCCCTTCCAGTGTCCGGAAAGCCCAGGAGATACGAAGATGGCAACTGGGGAAACCAATGCATCCGAAACTTGGTCTCAGATGATGCTTCTGTCCCCAACCCCTTATGTCAGCTGGAGAAACTGAGGCCCAGAGAGGATGCTGCTCTTTGTGGCATTGCCTCGGCGGATGTCTAAAATTGTAAGACTTCCTCTTTTCAATCTGAAGAAAATAAGTCGGTTTCAGAATTCTCTCCATTTTTATGTTTTCCTCCCCCATATTTTAAGAAAAACGGTGGCACCTGGCACACAGGCCACAGAAGACAGGAGACAGAAGAAAGAGACAAAGGCAGCTAACTGTTAATGTGAATATTTGGAAGAGGCTGACCCTGGTTGACTTGAGGATTTATTTTGTTCAAAAGTGTGCATGCTTATGGTTGTGGTTATGCTGCGGATGGCTAACCACAGTCGTGTTTTCTGACGCTAATGTTGTCCTGGCAGGAAGTGTGATCAGTCACTTGTGGAATTCTGTGATGAGCTCCGAGGCTCTTGAATGAGTCTGAAGACCCGTTGTTCCATAGGCTGAAGTCCCAAAGCCCCGACCTGGCTGTGGAAGGCTCCCCAACCCCAAGACCCACCTTCACCTACAGTTTTGGCTTCATCTCCCACATAGCCGCTTTATAAGTTGAAACACCTTCCTGGTCTGACATACCTATTCCTTTCTATCTGTTGGACTCCTATTTATGCCTTAAAGCCCAGCTTTCCTTTCCCCTCCTCAGGAAGCCAGCACAGCCAGCCCTGCTGCTCTCTGACTCCTTTAAGTTCTTGATATAGCTGCCACCTATACTGACGTTCTGTGTTATTGATTCTATTTTCCTGTGTACATGCTAGTTTTTCTAGCTAGACTGTAAACTCCTCAAGGATAGAGACTGTACCTTATACTTATTGTGCATGACCTGAGCCTGCCAAGGAAAAAAAAAATCCTGTGGATTATTTTGTCGTCTCCATGGCACCTTTTGCAAATTGTTCTCCAAACTCAGTTGAATGATAACATTGGGATGGACCCGGGTTCTGGACCTGATCTGCCACTTCTAGCTGTGCAACTTTTGACAAGTTACTTTCTTTGTCTGGTCCTCAATTTGCCCATCTATAGAATGGGTGCATAATGGATGATTCTTAAGGGCCCTTCCAGGACCAAAGTTCTGGGAATTTCCAATTTATTCTATACCCTCCTAGCTCTTGGCCTGTCTGTCTGTTATGCCTTTATCTACATGCAGAAAGGTCCTACAGCCCCACATGGCTAAGGTGTCCCAGGCCTGGTGTGGCCTTGGACAGAACACTGGCCTAGCTAGCAGGAGACTGGATTCTTGTCCCCAGTCTGCTGCTTCCTAGCCGTGTGACCTTGGCTAAGTCACTTAACCTCTCTTAGTGTCACTTCACTCCTTTATGAAATGGATCTGGTGAACATGAATGTAGTAATGCGAGCGACTCACCACGTAAGGGACCGGTCTGAGTATGCACTTTCTCTGCGCCAGAGAAGAGAGATCGCGCGTGTAGACCAGCCCCTGGAAGTGGCTGTCGTAGGCTTCTGTCTTTAGTCAAGGTCGAAGGCAGCTTTACTCAACGAAATTATTCACTGAGGTGATTGATCACTGTCTTTCTGGCCTGACACAGAGGAGATACTGGCTGTGAATGTGACCAACAGAAACCTGTGTTTATCATCCCGTCATCAAACTGTGGTATGTATAATAACAGAGAATAAGAACGTATTTGTTAAATGACACAGCAGCAGTTTTTCAATGTTATTGTCCATTTAAAGAGCCCTTTATGTGAGAGCCCTGCTTTTTCCTTCCTTTAGGGTGTCCAATGGCCTCACCTGGTGGGTGGTCACTCAAGAAGTGCCCACGGGGTACATTTCTCTGTATCCGTGCCTGGGTTTTTCCTCATCACTGCTCCAGTTCCAGAGTCACAGCTATTCTAACCCGGGTTCCACCACTAGGCACAGCAAGCTTCCTGCCATCGAGTCTCAGTCCTGTGTAGAATGGGCGTGGGGATCTACCTGGCAGGTTGTGAGGATTAAAGGCTATAGAAAATGTTCAGTGCTCGCAACTCTGAATTACAAGTTTGAGTAAGAACTTAATAAACTGTTGCTTTAAAAAAAAAAAATTCTCACCGTCTCATATACAGTAGGTGCTTGAAGTAGTGTGGATTTTTGTTGATGTAGTAGGTCATTGACAGTTGATGTTTATTCAGTCTGCGTCAGACCCCATTTATTTCAGCACTGTGGGGTTTATTTATGTGAGTGAAGAGTTTAGTCCCATCTCTCTGGAATTTAGCGCTGGGGAGGTTAAGAGCAAGCTGGTGACTTGTGGCCAGATACTCAATCCTTTCTGTGCTTCCCGAACCTTCATTTCTTCATCTATTAAGAGCTAGTGTGGGCCGGGCGCGGTGGCTCACACCTGTAATCCTAGCACTCTGGGAGGCCGAGGCGGGCGGATTGCTTGAGGTCAGGAGTTTGAAACCAGCCCGAGCAAGAGCGAGACCCCGTCTCTACTATAAATAGAAAGAAATTAATTGGCCAGCTAATATATAGACAAAAAATTAGCCGGGCATGGTGGCGCATGCCTGTAGTCCCAGCTACTCGGGAGGCTGAGGCAGGAGGATTGCTTGAGCCCAGGAGTTTGAGGATGCTGTGAGCTAGGCTGACGCTGTGGCACTCACTCTAGCCTGGGCAACAAAGTGAGATTCTGTCTCAAAAAAAAAAAAAAAAAAAAAATAGCTAGTGTGATAATAGAGTAATGGATGGAGTGCTGCCTGTGGAGCTCAAGGCCTGGTCCATAGTAAGGGCTTGGTCAGTGGAGGCTTTTCTGAAGCTGTTGGATGCTGTTATCTTCTAGTTCATTTCATCCTATGTTATGTTATAGTTTTATGTTTTTATATTTAGGTCTGTGATTCCTTTTGAGTTCATTTTTGTGAAGGGCGTAAGGTCTATGTCTAAATTAATTTTTTTGCATGTCCTTCCAGAAGAACTATTTGTTGAAAACCTCATCTTTGCTCTGTTGTATTGCTGTTGCTCCTTTTCAAAGATCAGCTAACTGTATTTATGTGGGTCTATTTCTGGCCTCTCTGTTCTGTTCCACAGATCAGAATTGCCTCTTCTTTTCCAGTACCACCCAGTTTTGATTCCTGTAGCCTTATAGTAAGTCTTGAAAATGGGTAGTATTAGTCCTCCAGTGTTGTTATTCTCCTTCAAGGCTGAGTTGGCTATTCTGGGTCTTTTGCCACTCCATATAAACCTTAGAATTGGTTTGTTAATATCCACAAAATAACTTGCTGAGTTTTTGATGGGTATTGCATTGACTTTATAGATTTAGTTGGCAAGAACTGACATTTTGACACTATTGAATCTTCTTGTCCATGAACATAGAATCTCTCTCCATTGACTTAGTTCTTTTATTCTTTCATCAGAGTTTTGTATTTTTCCTTATAGATCTTGTACATATTTCGTTAGATTTATACCTATTTCATTTTTTGGTATTATAATACCAAAATGGTGTTATAGTTATACTAATAAAAATGGTATTGTGTTTTTAACTTCAAATTTCACTTGTTAATTGCTAGTATATGGGAAAGTGATTGGCTTTTGTTTATTAACCTTATATTTTGCCACCTTGCTATAATAACTTATTAGTTCTAGGAGTTTCTTTGTTGATTCTTTTGTTGATGAGATGATCATCTTGTCTTCAAAGACAGTTTTATTTCTTTCTTCCTAATCCATATACCTTTTATTTCCTTTTCTTGTCTTACTGTATTAGCTTGTACTTCCAGTATGATGTTGGCAAATAGTGGAGAGAGGGAACATTCTCACTTTGTTTCTGATCTTAGTGGGGAAGTTTCTAGTTTCTCACCATTAAATATAATGTTAGCTGTAGGTTTTTTTTGTAGATATTCTTTATTAAGTTGAGGAAGTTTCCTTGCTGTTCTAGTTTACTGAGAGGCTTGCCTTTCTTGTGATTAGTGATTACATAGTATGACTTTGTTCATCCTTTTACTTTCAACGTATCTGCATGTTTATATTTAAGATGCCACCCTTGTAGGCATATAGGGTTTGCTTATTTTTTTAAAATTCAGTCTTCTAATCAGAGTATTTACTACATTGTGTCTGATGTATTTACTGATAAATTTGGGATGGATGTATCATCTTACTATTTACTTTCTATTGGTCCTCTTTTCTGTGTGCTTTTTTGTCTTTTTTTTCCTTCTTTTGGAAGGTGTTTTTGTTTTGGGTAATTTCTCTTTAATTAGCCTCTGAGGTATACTTTTCTTTTATGGTTACCTAGATTACAACAAGCAGCCTTGACATAGTGAAGTCTATTTTAAGTGATTACATCTGCCGTTTCCTGGACAACCCCAAGAGCATACAGCTCTTTCTCCTCTCTGCCTATTGTGCTAATCTTACCACAGATTTCAATTTTCTCTGTATTTTAAATCACAACATTCTTATTAATGCTTTATACTGTCAATATTCATTTAGATTTATTCACGTTACCTTTTATTACTCTTTATTACTTCTTGTTTATTACTCTTTGTCCCTTCCTGTATTTCTATGCATCAATCTAGGATCCTTCTCCTGGAATTCACTTTAGAACTTTTCTTTAATATGGTATATTTACAAACACCTTTAGTATTTTTTTTTTCCAGTGCTGATCTTATGGAGACAAATTCAGTTTTTTGTTTGCTGAAAAGTTATCTATTTTGTTCTTATTTTTGAGAGATGTTTTTAGTAAGTAAGGAATTCTAGGTTAGTATAGTTATTTTCTTTCAACCCTTCGAAGATGTCATTGGTTTCCATTGTTTCTGTTGAGAAGTCAGCTATCAGTTCTGTTGCTGCTCTTAAAATTTCCTTTTTGCTTTGGGTTTCAGCAGTTGTATTCTGATGTGCCTCACTGTAGTTTTGGGTCTGTAGCAAGTCTTGAACCTGTGACATGATATCTTTCATCATAGCTTCTGCCTTCTCTTTCATCTCCTTTAGGACTCTAATGATATGCGTTAGACCTTTTCACTTTATCTCTAAGACTCTTCTTATTTTCCACTCTTTTGGCTCTTTGTGATTCAGTCTATTTTCAGCTGACTTATCTTCTACTTCATTAATCTTTTTTTTATTTTTTCCCTAGAGACAGAGTCTCTGTTACCTAGGTGGGGAGCACAGTGGCATGGCATGATCATAGCTCACTGTAATCTCTGTACTCCTGGGCTCAAGTAGTCCTCCCACTTCAGCCTCCCAGGTAGCTGGGACTATAGGTGCATGCCATCATGCCTGGCTAATTTTTTGTAGAGATGGGGTCTTGTTGTGTTGCCCAGGCTGGTCGAGAATTCCTGGCCTCAAGCTATCCTCCTGCCTCGGCCTCCGAAAGTGCTGGGATTACAGATGTGAGCCACCATGCCTGGCCTCCATTAATCTTGCCTCGTTTGTATTTAATCCTGTCAATTGAGTTCTTAATTTCATCTATTGTGATATTCAGTTGTATAATTTTTATTTGATATTTTAAATAGTTTCTAGTTCTCAGGTGAAATTATCCATCTTATCTGTTTTCTTCAATATTTAATTGCACTTATTTATTTTTAGAGACAGTCCCTCTCTGTTGCCCAGGCTGAAGTGCAGTGGCATGATCATAGCTCAGAGTAACCTCAAACTCCTGGGCTCAAGCGATTTTCCTGCCTTAGCCTCCCCCATGGCTGAGACTACAGGTATGCACCAGCATGCCTGGCTAATTTTTAAATTTTGTAAACATGGGGTCTCTCTATGTTGCCTGGGCTGCTCTCGAACTCCTGGCTTCAAGTGATCCTCCCACCTTGATCTCCCAAAGTGCTGGGATTATAGGTGTGAGCCACCGCACCCAGCCTAAGTGTGCTTATTTTAAAGTTCATGTCTACTGACTCCAATATTTGGTTCTTCTGTAGATTTCTTTGTTTTTCTTTTGCTTTTCGGTCAGTTGGTCTTATCTTTTGATATTCCTGTTAATTTTTTATTGAATGCTAGTCTTTTTTTAACTTAAAAATTGAAGAGATATACAAGGCTCTAGATCTCCTTTCAGAGAGGATTTACTTTTGCTTCTGGGAAAAGTAGGATCGAGATAGTTTGGACCCTGGGCCTACCTTTGTGAGAGCTGGTCTATTCCTGATCAGCCCTTACTCTCAGGTTATAGTCCTTCAGGGGTTTTAGCTGAAAACCTATTTAAAAAAAATTTTTTTAAAAACCAGGATTCCTCCTTCACAATGAGCCCTGAACCTCCAATTTTTGTTACCCCAAGCTGTGAGACTGTGGAAAGTGCTGCTCAGCTTTTTAGCCTGATACACTCTGTTTAGGACTTGGCAGGTGCCTTGAGAAGATCAGAAGGTCTCAGTGTCTGTCTGTTCTCTCTGCACTTCCTTTCTCTCCAGGATCTTGGCCCCTAAAGTCCTGACTATGTTGGTAGCTCTCTGATCCATTCAAACACATTTAAGAAAATAGACAAACAAGCAAAAAAACAACAGCTCTTTAAATGGCCCTCAGTAGGAGGGTTTTTCTCTTATAAGCTAGTTAGCCATATCAGAAGTAAATCCAGTTGTGGCTTCCATGCTTATTTTTATTGTTATTATTTAAAAATCCTTCAAAGACAGATGCCAGTCTAAGGCTTAGAGCCCTTTGAAAAAGTCACAAGATGGGAGCCTCTTTGCATCCCTTCTGTGAAGGGGTTTCTAAATTATCAAAGCAGGGAGTGACATTTAAGGAGCATCTTTTATGTACAGAGCACCTGCTGTAGTTGTTGCAGAAGCAGTCCCAAGACATAAGGAACCTGGGTTTGCTCGGGAAGGAAAGCCGGACGTTGGCATGGGAGGTGTTGAGGCATGCATAGGATGAGAGGAATCTGGGTTAGAGGGTGGGTCCAGGGCGTGCATGTGAAGACTGGCAGTGGAAGAGGACCCTGGTCAATGAGGCCAAAGAAAATGAACCATATCTGCACCCCATTGGTGCCAGTGGGGATTATTCCTCTATTGGGAAGAGGAGCCACCACATAGTGAACTGATAACTGCACACACAGAGCAAGCCCCTTTCTTTCCTTCCTCCCATAATCTTTTTACGTTTACCAGCTAAACATTTCCAACTTCCTTCTTAATAAGGCCATCTGAATGTCCCATAGGCCCCTCCAGCTTGACATAGCTCAAATGAAAGGATCTGCTGTGTTGTCACCTTGGCCTCAATACCACAAGAACCTCCTTCCCTAGAATCTTCTTTTCTGTATGGTTAGAGTTAGAGTCGGCCAGCTTTGCCTGGGAAATGCAGCTGGGGCCCTCTGCATCCTTACTGCTGCTGGCACGGGCTGCCCTGGTTGGCTTGGCAGCCTTTTCATTTGATTTCTGTATTAGGTTCCAATCAGAAGGTAGAAACCACACAAAAATTTGAGTATGAGAAGTTGAATATAAATAATTATTAACTATAACAGGGGATTGGAGTAATGAAGGAGAACTTTAAATATAAGATATAAGGGGCAGCCCCAGCCCTAGGGCTAAGAGAGCATCTGCAGAAGAATTCCCCAAACCCCATCCCCAGCTGAGGTCCAGACCTTGTTGGGAAGGACATGGCTGTGGCTCACGATGGCAGAGAAGTCTGTGAGGTGCTACATTGCCAGAATATTCTAGAAATTTGCCAGGGACAGCTGTCATGGAGGTGTGTCTCCTTGGAGGTACTCCCTGCATTTGTGGGAGCCGCTAGGAGAAACTTGCTAAGTGCTACTGACCCCCAGCTGCTGCAGGACCCCTGCTCTGGAAGAGCTGCCTACACTGCAGGAATGTGGTATTTGAGAAGCTGCGTGCTCTGCAGGAGACTGCAAAGATGGGCACAGCACGGCCAGGAAGAAAAACCCCTTCCTCCTCCAATGTCTCCAGCACCCACTGCTGACAAACTGCAACTTTGCACCAGCTACCAAAGAAAAAATGCTTCAAGGGCCCCGGCTCCATTTTTGAAGAGCAGGCAATGAATGGTCAATTTGGGGTCCTCTCAGACCCTAGACTTCCAGAATGACATATGGAGTAATAACTGAATGTCATTCTATCATCTGGGGCTGCACAACCAACTAAGAGTGTAGATTCTGGAGTCAGACTTCTTGAGTTCAAGTCTTAGCTTTGCCACTTAATATTAGTGTAAATTAGTGTACACTCTAAAGGATTTATTTAACCTCTCTGTGTCTCAGTTTCCTAATCTGTAAAATGAGGGTAGTAATAGTACTAACCTTGTTGGGTTATTGTACTAATTGAGTTGCTATTTATGAAGCACTTAGAAGAGTACCCTGTCACAGCCTGAGGAATATATCAGACTTTGTATATTGCTATTATCGGGTTACACTCAAATCCATCCTTCCAACTGCATCGAGGATGGGCTTCCCCTGGTAGGTATGAATTTATTTCATAGCACTGTAGCATAAGGCATCATATTTCTTTGTTTCTCTATTTTCTGAGGTGGGGCAGGCACAGGGGCTGCTAATTAATACGTTGTTTTCCAGCTCACATTGTAATGGTCTTCATGTTTGTGTCCCCCCCCCCCCCAAATTCATATGTTGAAATCCTAACTCCTAAGGTGAGATATAAGAATTGGGGCCTTTAGGAGGTGATTGGGTCATGAGAGCAGAGCCCTAACGATTGGGATTAGTGCCCTTATAAAAGAGGCCTGAGAGAGACCGCGTGAGAACAGCGAGGAGATGCCATCTATGAGGACAGAGGCCTTTACCAGACACCAAATCTTCTGGTGACTTGATCTTGGACTTCCCAGCCTCCAGAACTGTGAGCAATACGTTTCTACTGTGTATAAGTCACCCATATATGGTGTTTTGTTATAGCTGTGTGAACGGACACTGTTTAGATTGCAAAAATCAGAAATCTGGCTGTCCCACTTTGTTGCTTAAAACCTATCTGTGGCTTCCCATAACCTCCAGGAGAGAGTCCAGCTCCATTTCCCTGGATGGGAGGCTCTTGCCCTGACCCCTTTGCCTCCCACAGAACCCTGGCCCAGGCTCTCCCTTGGGTCACTCTGGACTTGGAAATTCACTACCCTTGCACTCCAGCAGGTTGTGTCTCTATTTTCCAACTTGGCTGATTTTGTTCCTCCTGGAATACTGGCTCTCCTTCCTCTTGGCTTGTCTAATTCTCTCTCAACCTTCAGAAAACTCAAGCACCACCTCCTCCAGGAAGCCTTCCCTGAATCCTTAAGTCAGTTGCAAAATGTTCCTCGTCATTTTTGCCCAAAGTTGTCTTATGTCAAAGCGATACGTTTCTGTGCCTGGCTCCCTGGCTAAAGCTGAAGCCACTTGGGGCCTCTTGTGTATTTCTCCTGTTTGCATGTGAGGTGTTTCAGCAACGAGCAGCACTGCACGTCTGCGCTGGCTACGCACTGCACAACTCTAGGGCTGCAGGTTGGAGAGTTTTGCACAACCTGCCCCACTGCTCCCTATGGCCCTGAGTGTCACAGGGAGTCACATAGTAGGTCAGCAGAATTGTGCCCTCAAGCTCTGGGACACTTACGACAGCATCCATTTGTAGCTGCCTGTTCACGCTCACTGGCCTCTCCTGAGCATTTTCTTGTTAGGTTGGTTAGGAGTGACTGACAAAATGTTTGAAACTGATAAAACCACATTTCTTTCCAGGTGCTCCACATTCACAGGAATCTCAGAAGTAGGGCTGGGAAAAGGGAAAAGAGGAGGGACACGGTCCTCTGATGCGAGCAAGGACTTTAATTGGAGGCAGCTCCTCCCGTGGCAGCTTCTCAGGAGTGGCAGCGACTTTTGCTGGTGGCACAAGGATGGCTCAGACGTCTTCTCCTCCTCTGGGGGAGTTTCTGAATCGGTCTTCATGACTCCTGGCCGGCACCCTCTTCCTCCTGGGGGCGCTCCAGCAGCTGTGTAGCCTTAGGGACCCTCGTGGGTGCTGCGCCGCTAGCAGGCTGCTCAGGGCCGACCCAGCGGGAACACCCTGAGCATCACCCGATTGTCAGCTGGGAGGCCTGAGCGTTTCCTCGGCATACTGTTTCGGTGGGGATTTCTGTTTAGACCTGAAAGAATGAAGGAAAAACTTACCCTGGGTACAGGCTCTGAGCGATGTTCGAGTACCACCAGTCTTGGCGAGATCCTGCTCAGGGATTGCTCAAATCCTTCATGGCTTTAAGAGAAAGCCGCGTGTATGAGCTAAGAATGACCTGAAACTAGGGAAAGCAACTGAGATTTTGTTTTGTTTTGTTTTGAGACAGAGTCTCGCTTTGTTGTCCAGGCTAGAGTGAGTGCCGTGGTGTCAGCCTAGCTCACAGCAACCTCAAACTCCTGGGCTCAAGAGATCCTCCTGCCTCAGCCTCCCGAGTAGCTGGGACTACAGGCATGCGCCACCATGCCCGGCTAATTTTTCTATATATATGTTAGTTGGCCAGTTAATGTCTTTCTATTTTTTATAGTAGAGACGGGGGTCTCGCTCTTGCTCAGGCTGGTTTCGAACTCCTGACCTTGAGCAATCCGCCCGCCTCGGCCTCCCAGAGTGCTAGGATTACAGGTGTGAGCCACCGTGGCCGGCCTGCAACTGAGATTTTAAGAGTTTACTTGTTACCCAGTGTAGCCCGCTGATCCTTACTAATTCGTGTACACGGTGACTGTTGAGTGCCTTCATGTCGGGCCATAGTCTAGGCACTTACACGTGTTGCCTTGCTTCATCCTCCTAACAACCTGCAAAGTAGGCAATATGTTATATTATCGCTACCCCATTTTGCAGAGAAGGACGCTGAGGCTTAGAGAGGGAGGGCTAGTGACATGTTCAAGCTCTGTAAGTGGCTGAGGCAGAATGGAAACTGCTATGCAGGACTGAAGCCAGTGATTTCAACTAGCACCTAATACCAACTAACTGATGCAGTCTTTAGGCTGTGTCCTTACGGGCTCGAGTAACTACTTCCCTTCCACACTCTCAAAAGGCTGGAAGAAGTCTGAGCGTCCCAGCAGGCAGTGGCCGGGGAGACAGGCCTGGAGGAATAACTCAGATGTTCCTGCCAGCTACCACACACCCATGTCTGGAACCTACTGAGGGACCGCGGCTGCTGCTGCTGCGACATTCTTGGAGTCCTGGAGCCAACAGTGGGAGGAGGCCTCTCATCAGCCTTGCAGCAACAACAGAAGATCTTGGCCGCCATGTTTCGGTGGGCCACGGGAGGAGGAAAGGGCATTCAGGGGCAGCCCCAATCCTGCAGCCCCAATCCCAGAAGCCCATTGTTATCGAAGCGCTGGGTCATACTGGGCCCTCCCCTCTCCCCAACCTTCTGTAGCTCCCTGTGCCTGGCAGGTCCAGGCCCAGCCTGGGCCTGGAACTCTGAGGGCCAGTCTACCGTGCAGGTTTCTCCTACCCGAGGAAAGGGCCTGGAGCCTCTCTCTGCCAGTCTGTACCTGCAGGGGCACCTTCTTGAGTCAGCAGAGCGTGGGGTCCGGCACAGTTCTCTGGGCAGGGCTGTTTCCTAGACGAACGTAAGGCTGTGGCTGAAAAAGGCCAGTCCCTTCTTTCCAGGTCCTGTGGCAGCGGCCTCTACAGACGAGCTCGTGTTTAGAGTCAGATTTGCTTTCTGCTTCCTAGGTGTGTGTGCTCTTGGGCTGTTCTGTGATCTGTCTGAGCCTTACTTTTCTTATCCTGAAAATGGGAAGAGTCACACCACCTCAGAGCAATGAATGTCGAACTGTATGTAAACTGGCCGCTCTGATGGTCGGTGCCCAAAGTGCTCGCTGGGCTTGTCTTCCCGTGTGGTCTTTGGCTCCGGTTTGTTCCAGCTGGGCCCCGGTCCCGTGGGAGCAGAATCATGAAGCTCAGCCCTGCTGGTTCCAGTCCCCGCACTGCCACTAACTCGCTGTGCGGCTCTGGGCCAGCCCATACCTGTCTCTGGTCCCGGGCTTCCCGTCTGCAACAGGAGGTGGGTGGGCTGCATCATCTCTCCAGCTCTCATGGCCTGAGGTTGTAAGTCCCTGTTATTCCCGGCCTCCTTTCTCTCTTCCGGGCCCTGGCTGTCTCCCACTCTTGCTCCCCTTTCTCTGTGGCCAAAGCCCCACTCTGGAAATTTCCGTCTTGGCGGTCATATATCAGTCGCAGCACGCTGCGTTCACTCCTTGGCTTCATCCTTGGACACATCTTCCCACCCCTCCACGGCCACTCCCCAGTCCCAGCCACCGTCTCCCCCCTGCATTACTGCCACGGCTCCTAGCTGGTCTCCCTGCTGCTCTGTTAGCGTCAACACAGTTGAATCCTCTTAGCGCGCACATCATGTCACACCTCTGCCCAGAACCTCCCAGTGGCTTCCCGTATCACACAGCATGAAGGCCAAAGTCCTTCCCTGGGCCTCTCTTGACAAAGCTCCTAATGGAATCGTCGCTTTGCCTGCCCCTGCCGGGCCCGCCCTCCCCGCTGCACCAGGCTGCAGCTCTCCTTGCCTTTGCTCCACCTTCTGTCTGGAAAGCTCTTTCCCCAGAGATCCTCGAGACTCATCCGCTCACTTCCTCCAAGCCTTTGCTCAAAGGCCCCCTTTCCTAGTGAGGCCTGTCTCCGGCCTGTTCCCCTGTTTCATTTGCTCTATTTGTCCTCACTGTTCAAGTCCCTCGCCCTCCCAGCACTCCCATCACCCTTCCCTACCTCATTCTTCTCTGCAGCCCTTGTCACAGCCTAGAGTTTATTTCTTTGCACGAGCTCTCTTCCCGTCAGTAAACCCACGGAGGTGGGGAGCCTTCCGTGTTCACTGCTGGTCCCCCAGTGCGGGGCACAGGGTAGGCGGTTAGCAGACATTTGTGGCATGGTTGGAGGAAGCTGTGTTTATCCCACCTTGGTCCTGGGTACAAGCGGGTGTTGTCACCAGGGAGCAGCAAGGAATGTCACAACCAGTGGGGCAGCGCCCCCCTTACCACCTACCAAGCTAACTGATGGCATTGTGGATGACTCGTTGGGTTGCTTTTGGCTGCCTGCTGGTGGGACCACCCCCCTTCCCCACCCTCTCCAACCCAAACCTGCTTCTCCCATGTTCCCTATTTTGGGACAGGTCCCACTGTTTGCTTTGTGTCTGCAGCCCGAAATGGGGAACCCCCTTCCCTTGCTTCCCCCCAATTCACATTCACTCGTTCATCAAGGCCTTTTGATTCTACACCATGAACATCTCCTCCACTGCCGGCTGCCCAGCACCCCTGCTGCCCTTGCTACCAGCCCCTCTTGCCTTTGGATCCTGACCGCAGCTGCCGCACTGGTCTCCCTGCAGCCGGATCTGCCCCCAGTGCAGATCCCATCAAATCACTCCTCTGCCTCAAACCCCCAGTGGGGTTTGTCTACATAAAAAAAAAATCTGTGATTTTTAAAAATTTGAGGACCTACTGGTGCCAGGTACTAGGGATACTGCAGTGAAGAAGAGCAGCAGATACTTGCTCCCCGGGAGGCAGGGATGGGTCCAGGCCACCCGGGGGCCCAGCAGGCAGCACGGGGCTGTGAACAGAGCAGGCATGCTCTCCGTACTGTGAATAAAGACTCAAGCCTTCTCTGACTGCTGGACAGCAGTACCCTCCATCCTATGCCACATTTTCCCTTCCATGAACAGATTTCCCTGCTCATAGAAATGGACAGAAACATATTCGTTCGGGACTTCTTCCTTCTCCTCTGTGACTTCAATCATAGAATTAATCGGAAGAAAAACAGCCATGGTGTCAAGAACACTGACACTCACTGAGCATCTTGGGCAGGTCCTTTGACATCTGTGAGCGCATTTCATTTTCATCTCCGCTCTACAAGGCAGGACTTTGTCCCGTTTTCCAGCTGGAGGGAGCCGAGTGTCAAGAAGGTGACTTGCTCAGGTGTTGCAGCTGCAAGAGGAACAGCTGGGATTTTAGTGGAGTTTTTTTCTGACGCCAGAGCCTGTGCTGTCCACACAATTCCAGAATGAGACGATTAGAACTGCCTTGTCCTCCGAGAGTTGATGGCAGGTGGTTGTAAATGGAAAGACTCCGTCTGAAGCTCGGCAGAGCAGAGCAGCAGTGCACAGCACACTTTTTTTTTTTTTACTTAAATGGACGTGAGATCCTAATGCCTGCTGCACCTTGCTGTGTAATTTAGAGCAATCCTTGAACCTTGAAACTCTGTTTTCTGGTCTGTACAATGGGATGGTAAGACCTACCGAGGAATATTGTTGCGAGGATTGCGTGACATAACGATGTCAAGTGCTTGGTGTGCTATCTGGCACACAGTAAGCACTTAATAACACAAAGGACCGTGATGCAGGAGAGATGCTGATTGTGGCCAGGTTGGGTGTGGTGTTTCATGCACTACCAGTGCCCACCTCTAGAGGGAAGAGCCAAAGAGAAGGGCCCTTGGGTTGTCCCCAGTGCTGCTGTGAATTTCAGGTCTCTAGTGACTCCACGGTGGCACTTTGGCCAGATCAAGAAAGATCAGTGAGGTCACCCAGGAAGGCTCTGGATCTGTAGGGGCAGTTTGGCACAGGTGGGGAATATGGGACACACAGAAACAGTGGGGGCAAGGCACATGAGGGGTGATCATTGTTTCCTGTAGCACAAATGAATAGGTGTCCAGGAAGGGTGGGGACGTTGTCCCTTCTAATACAGAGAAATTACCCCCTCCTGCTCTTAAGGTCTAACCTTGCCTCATTCACTTGCAGCTGTAGAGTGGACAGGAAGCTGTCTGTGATGTCACAGAGCTAGGGAGCCAGGGAATGTTGAGGAGATGGGGTGGGGGTGGTGTTGGACGGGACCACAAAGATAGGGAGGAGGAGGATGTCTTCTGACCCTCTCTGCAGTGGTCTGTCCCTTTGTCCACAGTGTCATTGCTGTCTCCTGTGCCAATCGGGTTTGCTGGAGTGGTCCTTGTGAATCTCTTATCCCTTTGGATCCATAGGCTAGCCAGGCATGTTCTTCTCACCGGCGTGCTAGAGGCAAGATGCAGCAAGCCCCACTGTGAAAACACATGTCTAAGCCCTTGCTTGTTTCCTGCCTGCTAAGTTTCCATTGGCCAAGCTAGTCACATGACAGGATATGGCAAAGAAGGGTGGAGAATTGGGGCCAACATGCCACTCTGCCATTACTGTGTACCATTACTGTGTCCATTTACAGATGAGAAAACTGAGGCACAGAGAGTTTCTTAGGTATCTTGGCCAAGGTGACCCAGCTAGTGAATGGCAGAGTGAGGATGGTTCAGGGGCTGAGGCACTTTAAAGGTTCAGGGTGGATACTGTCCAATTGCTTTATGAGTGGCTTGCATCGATTTAGCTCCTTCTCTACTAGGAAGGGAATGATGGGGCATGACCTGCTGTCACCTCCCCTCCTGTCCTGGCCTCTGATGTGGTGGCACAAACCTTCCCCAGAGCTGGGCTGCAGATCCCTCCCCATGGGATTAGACATGGGCCACCCAGATAATTGGGGATGATCTTGTATCTCAAAGTCACTGAGTAGCAACCTTCATTGGATCTACAACCTTAATCTCCTTTTGCAAAGTAAAGTAACATGTTCTCAGGTTCCAAGGAATAGGATGAAAACATGTCTTTTTTTTTTTTTTTTTTGGTGGATGGGGGGAGGTGATTATTCTGCCTACCAAATAGTCTTTAAATACTTGTATCAGGAAAATAAGAGAATGAAATAAATGACCAATTCAAAAAGCTAGAAAAAGAACAACAAAGTGACCAAAAGAATATATAAGATTAAAAATAGAAATTTCTAGAGTATAGAAAAACAGTAGATCTAATTAACAAATCAAAAACTTTTTGGAAAAAAATAACAAAATAGAAATACTATGTAGCTTAATCAGGAAAAAGAAGGAGAAAGCACAAATATATAAAATTGGAAAGGATAAGGGGAGGCTAACCATTGAAATAAAATAAAATTTAAAAATGTCGAGAGCCTTTTATATACCTTAATGCAAATAAATTTGAAAAACTATACGGAGTGGATAATTTCCTGGGAAAATACGGTTTATCAAATTGACTGCATTAATGATAGAAAACTCTATAAATTTCTATAGAAGAAATAGAGAAATTTACTAAGGAACTTCCCTCCCTCAAATAGGCAACAGTCCCAGATGGTTTTACAGGGAATTCTATCAAGCCTTTGAAGACCAGATAATTCCAATACTACATAAATTGTTCTAGAGCATATAAAAGAAAACTTCCAAATTCTTTTTGTGAAGCAGGTATATAATATTGATAACTACATCTGATAGGGACAATGCAAAAAAGAAAATTACAAGCAATATCATGTATTAATATTGGTACAAAAAATACTAAATAAAATATTAGTGAACAGACTCCAACACCATATTATTAAGATAATACATAATGCTTAGGTGGAATTTGTTTGTGGAATGGAAATTTAATTCAATATGAGGAGAGAAATTATATGATTTTTTTTCCTTTATAGATGCTGGAAAAAACAAGAAGAGGAAATTGATGGATATTTTATTAACATGATAAAATAGCTTTCTTTCTCTCTCTAGCTTTGTCCTAAATGCAACTTCTTACTTAATGCACAAACACTACAGCTATTTCCTTTAAAATCAGGAACAAAGCACAGATATCCACTTTCTTCCCTACTTAACATTGTACTGGTGGCATTAACCATTGCAATTAGATAAGATAAATCAGTTACAGACATAAAAATTAGAAAGAGCAGAAGCTAAAGTAATTCTACTTGCAGATGAGATAATAGTACTGTTGGTAGCCATAGGAAGTCAATGACAAAACTAACACACAATAAAAGAATTCAGAAGGGAAGCAAGGTATAAAATTAACATACTGAACTCAACAGTGTTAATATACATAAACAATAACCAATTACAGCCATAATGATAGAGAAAACTCCATTTACAATAGCAACAAAAAAGATAAAATAGGAATATATTTAATAAGAAATTTGCAAAATTAATATGAAGGCTATTTAAAAATAGCCCCGAAAGATAAAAAAGTAGATTTGAACAAATGAAAAGCCATTTGTTTGTGAATAGGGACTGATACATAGATGTGTCGGTTCTTCCAACTTTATAATTTTCCCTAGGCTAATTTATAAATTTAGCTCAACCACAATGAAAATACCATCAAGGTTTTTGTATGGAGGTAGGCCAATTGATACTAACATTTACACTAAAAAAATAAACATGCAAGAATAAAACAAGTTGGTACTAGTAGATGAAGAGGCAGACCCTCCAGTGAAATAGAATAAGTTCCAAAAGAGACCCAAATACATGTGAAAATCTAGTATATGATAATAAAGGTGTCATCTCAAATGATTGGGCCAAAGATGTTCTCTTTAATAGATGTGCTGGAATGGCTATATACTTATTTGAAAAATGGATAAAATTAGATCCATACTTCCTAAATCCTTAATAATAAATGCTAAATGGAATAGGGTATAAATATATATTTAAAAACCATACAAACAAACAAGGAAATATGGTGAATTCCTCTATACACTATTTGTAGGGAAAGGCTTTCTAACAATAACCCCAAATCCAGATGCAATAAAAGATTAATACATTTGACTCTGAGAAACTACTATTCCTAACATCTAAGCAGCACTTAAAAATTAAGGGCAAAAACAATAAAAATATGTAGAATACATGAACAGGTAATGCATAAAAACATAAAAATGGCCCTTAAAATATGAAAAGATGTTAATCTTTACTCATGGTAACAGAAATGCAAATTAAAACCAAAATGATAGATCATTTTTTACCTATAGATTGGCAGAAGTTAAAAAGTTGCTGAAAGTGTGGGGAGACAGGTACTCTCGGATATCATAAGCAACTCTTATGGAAGAGAATTTGGCAACATCTAACAAAGCTGTTTATGTTTTTTCTGTTTGGCTGAAAAGTTCATGCTTAGGAATTAGAGCTAAAGGTACATCATCCAACCACCAAATATGTGCACACAAGGTTATTCATTGCAGCATCATCTGTAATTGCAAAATATTGAAAACAATCGAAATGCTCTTATAGAGGAGAGAGGTTGAATAAACTATGAGCCAGCCACACAGTGTGGAACTAAGCAATGCATAAAAAGAATGAAGAGCTCTGTGAATTCATGAAAAGTAATTTCCAGAATATATTAAGTTAAAAAGAGAGGAGTAGAAAATAGTATCTATAGTATGCCACCTTTTGTGTAAGAAAGAAGGGAAATAAAAACTATTTATGCATTTACTTATTTTTATAAAAAGAAACAGGAAGAATAAACCAGAAACCATAGTGCATGGGAACAGGGTGGAAGGGTTTGGTGGGAGAGCGACACTTCCGTGTATGGAACTTTTTGTATTATTTTGACTTTTGGAACCAGGTTAATGTTTTATATAGTAAAAAAAGTAAATCAACAAAGATGGGAGGAAAAAATGTCCTAAAATTAAGTACAAACAGAAGTCAATGTACCAACTGTATTTCAAACGACTAATGTAACTATGATAAGAAAAAAGAAACCAACTCAGCAATTTTTGAGGGCAGTTTTTGGCTATAAGTCTTTTATCAGTAGACAATAAGGTATGCAGCTATTCTGAAACTAATTTCTGTGTATTCCAGAGTTGAGCAACTATATTGAGGATAATAGGATTCAGGTATTTCATGGAGAAAGGAACTGCAAATATGAAAAGAGGAACAACTAGCATAAATCCTGTGGTGTTGGATGGGATTGGAGATGTCAGTATGAACTACTGGCTTTTATTGGCTTTCCCTAGTTCTCTGTGTGTGTACATATATTATGCATACTATATGTTTATGTGTGTGTGTTTGTGTATTTCCTAGCTCTATCCACTGAAAAGGCCTAAAAGCATCCGCACCCCAGTAACAATGAGCACACCTGGCACCAAGATCTTGGTTTCTAAATATGGTTCTTTCCTAAGAAGGACCAAGGCTCCTTGAAGAAGTGGCTGATTCTAGGGCTGAGATTGTAGGGTAAATACCTTGTGTGCCAAAAAATGATGGGGATATGTCAAAACACAGAAGTGAGCTACAAGAGGGTTCCCACTGGTCAAATCTGAGGCATTTTGAACATCAAAATAAATCACAGTAATGGATTATAGCCCATTTAATAAAACAAAGATTTCATGAATCTAAACTTGCATAAACAAACATATAAATAAAGGAGAAGGAGGAAAGCTTTTCCTTATAGTAGAGGATTAACTAATGAATGTAGAAGGAATGGTAGAGTTAGAAAAATCACCCTTTGGCAAATAATAATTGATTCTGGCAAGAATCACTTATGGGTACTTCAGTTAGTGGGTGAAAGTTTAATGAGGAATAGGGTATTCACAGAGTCTCAAAGTATCCCCTTCCCAAGTTACTTATTAGTTACAAAGTGGAAAATAACAACTTGCGGTGGAGAGGGGCAGCAGCAGGCTCTGCCTCAACTCAGTGACCTGGGCTAACATCACCCGTCATGGGACCTACCTACAGCAGGTGCCTCCTGATACGGTGCATGAGGAAGGACACGATCTGGCTTCTGTGGCATTCCTGCCCCCAGTGGAAAACGTGAATCTCATAATAAGGAATCATCAGATAAACCCAAATCGAGGGACATTTTATAAAACAGTCATGCTCCTATACTTCAGAAATGTGAAGCTCACGAATGACGAAGACAGAACTGTTCCAGGCTGAAGGAGACTACAGAGACATGATAACTACGTGCGATTCATGATCTTGGATTGGATCCTGGACTGAGCAAAAAGGTAGCTATCGGACATTTTTTGGGACAGTTGACATTTGAATGGTACTTATATCAATGCTCAATTTAGTGCTTTTGATAACTGTACTGTAGTTGTGTAAGAGAACGTGCTTGTTCCTGGGAAACACACATTGCAATATTTAGGGGGCAAGGGGCATGATGTGCACAACACACTCTCAAGTGGTTCAGGAAAAAATAGGGAGAGAGAGAAACATGATGAAACAAATGGGAGAAAATGTAAACAACTAGTGAAACTAGGTAAAGGTAAATGGGACTTCTTTGTGTTATTCTGGCAACTTTTCTGTGTGTTTGAAATTATTTCAAAAGCTATCCAGAAGGTGGAAACATTCTTTTTAGTTTAGTTAGATGTGACACTATATTTAAAAAGGATAAGACATTGTTTGGAAGAGACACTCCCTAGTAAGTAGGAGGGGAGAAGAACAGGGAGGGACACAGTCCTCTGCTCTGACCAAGGACTTTAATTAGAGGCAGATCCTCTCACAGTGGCTTTTTCAGGGGCTGGTGGGACTCTTGGTGGTGGCAGAAGGATGGCTCAGACGTCTTCTCCTCCTCCAGGGGAGTTTCTGAATCAGTCTTCATGACTCCTGTCCACTCTCCTCTCTCCTCCTCATCTTCCTCCTCCTCCTCTATGTCCTCCATTCTCCTCCAGGAGGGTCTTCTGCAGCCGTGTGTATGCAGTGAATGACATGGGTGCCGTTAGCTAGAAGCCTCAGGGCCTCCCAATGAAGCACGTCTGGAATGGCCAGCGCTCCTGCGAGTAGCGATCTAGGTTCCTCTTGTAAAAATTGCCTGAGGAAGTTCGTGTATACAGATCTGAAAGGAGAAAGGAAAACATGATGCTGGGTGAAGGCCTTGGAATTAGGCTTCTTGGATGAACTGTCCTGGTTGCTGGTATCCATCTCTGATCATTCCTGAGATTCATGAACCCTGTGGGAGCCAAGGTAGACCCCAGCCTAGGACTTGGAAGTCCTTTGTGATAGGAGTTTCTTGCAATAGGTTTTGCCTTGTATGACACTGGTGGCTTCAGTGATGGCAGAGTATCTGGCAAGGCACAGTGGCACAGAAAGGAGAATCCTGGCTCTGACACTAACGTCAGTTCCCAGTGCACTTGTGGAAAGTCCCCTCCCCTCTGGGGGCCTCAGCCCTGTGGGGGTGGCAAAGGCAGAGGGAGGGGTGGGCCAGCTAGCGGGACTCCTAGCTCCCTACCCTCAACTTAAGTAGAGCAGGTTCCTTTTGGTATTTTGTAGAAACTGGACTCTGAGTGAGATGTTGTTTGCAAGGAGGGTTTAACTCTTAAGGTGACTGGGCTGGATGATCCTTAGCTCTCTACAGCCTGGCCTCCTGTGATGGCTGTGGGCTATGTGAGGCCACCTGGGCACAGACTCAGTGTCCAGCAACGTGGCTGCATTTCTTCCTGGGCTGTGCCACTGCCCTGGAATTGGGCATCTGTCCCTCCCTGGCCCAGAAGCATTTTGCCCCCGGCTGAACTATGCTCAATCCACAAGCATTTCCTAGCATTGTTTAGTTGCCTTGCACCTTGCTGGATTGGAGGGAACAACAGGGAACAAAAGCAATGGAAGCCCTTTTGGAACTTACTGTCTAGTGGCCAAAGTAGACATCACACAAACGTATGAAAATTATACATACAAGATGATGCCACAAAGGGCTTAGGAGGAAAGTATGGATGTGTATTCTTTCCCCCCTAGACCTGCTCCTCCTCATGCACCTCCTAGCTCGGAGAATCACGGAATTGGGTCTTAGACTCCTGGGGTCTCTCCAATGTGTTCTGGAACACGACTGCAGCTACCAGATGGGAGTGGTCCCATCGTTCCTGTCATCCCACTCGGCTAATATCAATGGGGACTGTCATGAGGATGAGGTCCCCCTCCCCTTCCCAGGGGTTCCTGGTCAGCGTTAGCACCTGCATCTGGGACTTACCCTTAAAATCACTGCTGGTGAAGGAAGCTGTCTGTTTTGGACGGATCAGGGGTTGTCCTGAAGGCAGGCGGGAGGTTCCTTTAGCATGCTCAGGGGTTTGTCCACTAGGCGCATTCTTCTGTAGCCGCCTCTCTGGCGAGGAGAATGCCACAGGGTCAGGCGGGGCGGCTCACGAGCAGCGCACATGGGAAAGCAGTGGTTATTACGGGGTGGGAGTGTACCTGAATCTACCTCCTCCTGTCCCTGAGGGCTTCCCCTCATAAGCAGATGTTGCATTCAAATTATGCATTCATTTTAAACACTGACTTTTTTTTTCTATTTATAAATGTAATGCATACTCATGATAGAAAAAGTTAAGAAATATTGAATCATATGAAGTAGGAAAAAAATGCCCCTAAACATCCCTCTTTCCAGATATTATCACAGTTCTAGCCTTCTTGCTCTGTGGCAGGGCTGAGATTTGATCTATCATGTACAGCTCCAAAGGTAGGGCTACTAACCACTGTCTTTCTACTCTTTAGTCCAGGGCTTCTCAAACTATAACGTACATTCAAATTTACCTGGAGATCATGTTGATGTGCTGATTTTGATTCCATAGGTCTGGAGCAGGTCTAAAAATGCATTTCTAACAAGCTCCCAAGTGGTGCTGATATTACTAGTTCATGGACAACACTTTCAGTATAAGACTTTCAACTCTCCTGCTTATTAGTCTGGGTACCTAGCCACCCAACCCCCACCTCGTTTTAAGTTGTAATTATCACTCAAAAGAGGCAGGAAGTCTGGAGTATCTTAGCAGGGGAGGAATGAACAAACTGGGGTCTAGAGAGGCCACACAGTGTGTTCTTTTCTGGTACCTACCATGGGTTGGTGGCTGATGCCCTTGGATTTGGTTGGGATCATTGCAGTCGCTGATGACGCAGGACTCCTCACACTCTCTGCAGCATAAACAGAAGATCTTCCAGGCCGAACTTTGGTTAGCTGCTGTGGGAGGGAAAGGAATGGTGGCCATGAGTGTTGGGGCCAGAATTCCAGATGCCTGTTGGAAATTGACTGTGGCGTGGGGCACAGTGGGTCAGCCTCCCCTGAGGCTTAATACTCCTCCCCTCTCCCAAATCTTCTGCAGCTCGCCATGGCCAGCAGGTCCAGGCCCTTCTGCCCAGGCTGCCCTGGGCTGCCATTTTCACTATTCTATACAAAATTTTCTTACCCATGGAGAGGAGTTGATGCCTCTCTACTCTGCCACCTTTGTCTGTAGGAGTGCTTTCTTGTTGAGTGAGCCGATCTTAAATTTGAGCCCAGTTCATTGGACAGGGCTGTTACCTAAATAAATATAAGACCACAGCTGAACAATGTTAGTTGTTTATCTGTATTCACACTCCAGATAGGATCCAACTATAGTGAAATCCCAGCTCATGCAGAAATGCACATAAACATACTCAGGTATTTTAGATAGATCTGTGTCCTACCCCATTTCTAGGTGCATGTTCTTCGGTAGATTCCTTACCCTTTTTCAGCCTCACTTGTCATGTGGAAAATTAGAATGGAAGTGCCTACTTTGCAGAAGTAAAGGGTTAAACACATGAAAAATGACCCCTATGGTGCCAGGTATACAATAAGCGGTCAGTCAATGGTCATTCCATTTTCCTCATTGGCTTCAAATTATCCCAGCTGTTCCAGGTCCCATGAGGAAGCACATAGTCTTATGGATTTAAATCCTGGTTTTGTCACTAACTTGCTGTATGGCCTTGGGTAAGTTCATGCTTGTTTCTGTGTCTCTCATGCTCTTTATCAGTAATAAAAGGAAGTTAGACTAGACATCTCTTCAAGAATCTTTCTAGCTCTGAGAGTCCAGAATGATAAGACCATGTTCTACTCCTAGTCTTCTTTCCATATCTTTGGATACATCCTGTTCTCACTCCCCTTTTTGTGGCAGAACCACCTTTTGGGAAATTCTTATCATGGTATTGGTTAGGTGCTTCTCACAACACACAATTCACTATGTAAGTTGCTTCCCTCATAGGCACTTGCTTTTCACTTTCTTCACTGCTATACCCTGGCCAGAGTCATCATAATTTCCTGCCTGAATTATTACCATACCCTCTTACCTGGTCTCCCTGTTTCTTTTACCCTTGACCCCCTTAATAATTAATACAAAAGTTGGGGTAGTTCTGTTAAAATGTGTTTTGTTACCCTTCTGCTCAAAACTTCCAACTGGATATAATAGATGAAGAAATATAGTATTGAAGTAAGAAATTAAAACTCTGAAATAGAATCAAATAGAAATTCCAATTCTATAAAAACCAATATATCTGAAGGAAAAATATATTGGATAGGATTAACAATAGACGAGACAAATCAGAAGAAATGATCAGTGAACTTGAAAAAATTTCAATAGAAGTTATCCAAACTGAACAAGAAAGAGAAAAAAGACTTAAAAAGCATGAAGGGAGCAGGAGAGACCTGAAGGTTACTACCAAGCTAACATACATTTATAGACATGTGTATAGAACATCTCTCTGAAGGATAGGGTCAGCAAAAATATTTCAAGCAATAATGGCTGTAAGTTTTCCAAATTTGATGGAAAGAATCTATGTAAGTACTCAGTGAGCACCAAACATAAAAAAATAAAATAAAGACACATTATCATCAAACAGCTAAAAACTAAAGAGTAAGATCTTAAAAGCAACCAGAATAAATAAAGGCACCATACATTGGGGAAACAGGACAAGAACGACAGCCGATTTTGCATCGGAAACAATGCATACTAAAAGACAATGGAGGAAAAAAAAAAAAAAAAAGACAATGAAGTAAAAAGTTCTGAAAGAAAAAAAAAAAAAAGAACTTGTAAACCCAGAACTTCATTTCAGTGAAAATATCCTTCAATAATTAAGGCAAAATGAAGACATTTTAAGATAATCAAAACTGAAGAGAATTTGTCTTTAGGAGACACAGGCTATAAAAACATGCTGAAAGATTGAAGGAAAATGATACCAGATGGAATTCATAGCTACAGAAAGGGATGAAGAGGATAAGAAACGGTAAACATGGGGATAAATGCAAAAGTTTTCTTTTTTTTTCTTTTAGTTTCTCCTCCCCCCAATCTGTCAGTGGTTTACCTTATTCCTCAGATGAAAACCCAAAGTTCTTACCTGGGTCTTAAGATGCTCTAATCATCATCCTTCCCTCCCTCCCACCCCTTACCACCACCACCCCCACCCCCACCCCCAGCCACCGCCACCACCCGCTCTCTGCCTTCAAGTTCTGCTCCTCTCCCCAATTCCATTCGAGTCACAATGGCCTCTTTGCTAAATTTTAAAACACACCAAGTTCTCAACTCAGGAATTTGCGCTTGTTTTCCCCTCTTCCTGGAATGCTGTTCTCTTAGGCAACTACATTACCTTCCAGTTTTTGCTTAAATGCTACCTTTTCTACTGAGAGTTTCTTTGTCCACTGTATTTAAAATTGCACTTCCTTGCCCAACACTTCCTAACCCCCTTCCCCATTTACTTTTCTCTATCATTTTATAACACTCTATATAATTTGCTTACTTACTATATTTGTGGTTCCGCTTCTCCCCATTAAATTATAAGTCACTAGATTATAGGCCATGGAGTCCATCTATTTGGTTTATTGCTCTATTCTCAATGCCTTGAACAGTACCTACCATGGTGTGGGCAGTCAATAAATGTTGAGTAAATGATCAAACGAGCATTTATTCCTCTTTTGTCTCAGGTGAAAGCATTTGCAGGCACTGGGGGTAATAAAGGATTGGGTGGTAATTTTTGTGCCAAGAACATCACAACTCATAGGACACAGCTTACCTCACTCATGGGCTAAGCTGCCTCTGATGGTTTCATGAGTCAATTTTAGTTCTGCTCTCTGTTTACTGGTTGGGGTTATTTTCCTTCCCCATCTACTGCAAACCAAATCTATTTGCCTTCTTCCCAAGTTCCCTATTTGGCAGAATGAGCTTATGATTAACTTTGTCTCCAGAGCCAGAAACCTGCCAGGCTCCTACCATCCTCCCACATTTCATCAGTCTTTTGACTTTACTTTCCACATATCTCTTCGATCTGTCTGCTCACTGCCTGGCCATTGCTCTCACCATGGCGGAAGCCACCGTCACCTCTCACCTGGACCACTGTCGAAACTTTCTCACTGGCTTGTTTGCTTCCACTAGGCCAATCAGATCTTTCGTTTTGGATATGTTCCATTTAGCAAAGATACAGTTATCTGGTTCTATGTAAATCCCATAATATCACGCCTCCGCCTCAAACCCTTCAGGGGCTCCCCAAGTCTGTGGATCCAACTCCTTTTGTGATCACCAGTGTATGTCTCTTCAGCCTCATCGTCTCTTGGTTGCACTCACTACTGTACAGCCACAAGAGATGCTGTTCAGGCAGTTCCCCAACCGTTTGACTAAATGGAGCCTGTTCACATACTGTTCCCTCCACCTGGGGTGTTCTCACCTCAATCCTTCACTCATCAAACTTCAATACTCAGCCCAGTGGTTACAGGAAGCCATCTCTCAGTTGTGGGATGGGTTAGGGGTCCCTCCTTTGTGATCCCACAATACTCACCTCCCAACATGTTTTCCTGTATCACAGCCGTTTATAGTACCATGACTGCCTAACTTGTGAATGCTCAAAAAATACTTGCTGAAAACTTGTAACTGCCTATTTAGTTGTCACCAGTCTGGATACCAGTCCTTGAGCTTTGTTTCATTTATTTAGCATATATATATATATAATTTATTTATTGAGACAGAGTCTCACTTTGTTGCCCAGGCTACAGTGAGTGCCATGGCATCAGCCTAGCTCACAGCAACCTCAAACTCCTGGGCTTAAGGGATCCTACTGCCTCAGCCTCCCGAATAGCTGGGACTACAGGCATGTGCCACCATGCCCGGCTAGTTTTTTGTATATATATATTTTATTTGGTCAATTAATTTCTTTCTATTTTTTTTTTTTTTTTAGTAGAGACGGGTATCTCGCTCAGGCTGGTTTTGAACTCCTGACTTCGAGTGATCCGCCTGCCTCGGCCTCCCAGAGTGCTAGGATTACAGGCGTGAGCCACCGTGCCTGGCCTATTTAGCATATATTTATTGAGCACCTACTATGTGCCAGGTACTGTTATATGCTGGAGATACAGCAGTGAACAAGATACTAGATAAATGCTCCACTCACATGGAGGAAGGTTCAGTGTTCTATTCACCTTTGTATCCCCAGCACTAAGACTAGGCATGGGCACAAAATAGGTACTTTATAATAAATATTTACTCTGACTGCTGGATAAAAACTGTATGCCCAATAGATCTTTCTCTTTTCCACTAACTGATCTTTAACTTCCTGCACATGAGCTGTTCCTTGTGGTCAGATACATCCAGTGGGCTAGACACACGCAGATGTCCCCATTGTGTGGGAGCCTTGGACCAAGTGGGGGAGGGGCACTCACTGGGTCCCTTTAGCCACAATCTCCAGTAGTCTTTTGGATCTGATGCCAGGTGAGTTTTTCAACACGATTTGAGCTCTAATATATTTCATTGATCTCTCTTTAATGGATCTATTTTATTTTTCTAGGATTTATCAACAAATAGAAATTTATATAAGGCAGTTAGATGTTTTGTGTTGGAGATGCTCCATTTAGCAAATATCTTTGCCATTAATCTGTTTATTCTTCTACTATTTGCTTTAGTTTCAATTGTCTTCATCCACTTAAACAAACGCTTGCCTTATGGGGTTTTGCTTTGTTCCAGACTGCCTTGTGTCTGCTGAATATAGAAAAAAGGGCTTCCTAAGGATGGAACGGAGCATGGGTCTGGCAGTGCACCACCTGTCAGCCCCAAGAACTAGTGGCTAGCATTCTGTTAGACTGGTGACTGATTTGCCTATGGGAAATTGCTAAAACTTGGACTGGGGTCCCCCAAAACCTTCATGAGCACCTGTTCTTATTAAATCACAAAAGAAGGTTGTTTTACATATCCTATATTCTGGAGGCAGCAATGTCCTGGTCATTGATCATATGGCTTCTCTTAGGCTCTGCTTGGCCAAGGGGCTCAAGACACCGTACATCAATCAGTCCAAACTTTTGGCCACTGTAGTGTACTCTTTTCTGTTTGTCATGGTTTCACCTCTATTAAAGTTTCTGCCTCTTTCTGGAAAAACTCCTGCTTCATATATATATTCCCACTATACGTACTCTCATGTGCTTACCTTAATAAATGGCCAAATTTCACTAGATGACTTAGGATTACCTAGATGATTTAGGTAATCCTAGATGGTTTAGGATTACCATGGGTATTCTGAAAAACTTTTTATGTCAAAAATAAGAGATTTAAGAGGAACTCTAGAAAAGAGAGAAGACAAAAATGCCAAACATTCAATAGAGAGCTTCTTTGATTGGCATGCTCTGGCTTCGGAAAGAAAGAAAAATAAAAAAGATCTAAGCCTACTTCAACCTTCTGACACCTACTGTCTTTGCCTTTCTCTTTCTCTCTCCATTCAATTTGATCTTTACCACCGGCTTATACTCTTCCCATTCCTTCCCCAGGCTGCCTAAATAAACTTTCTTCAGGGAACATGTTTCTAGAAAAGAACAATCACACTGCATGACACCTCCCTAAAACTCTTGCTCTGGAGGTGAACCAAGAGTGGTTGAATTTAAATCCTGGGTAAGAGTTGAGTGCAAATTTCAGAATAGCAGGAAGTTGCTGTATACTTCAGGATTCTGCTAGTTACTTATTTCCCTGGACTATCTATCATATTTACACCAATTAGTTCATTTCATTGTTGACCTTCAATATGTAGAAAAATGTTTAAAAGCAGCAGGATGGAAAAGACCAGAAGATTTAAATAGCTCACTTATTCATAATTTTTAAAAAATGGACTTGAGAAGGTAAGAAAAATAGGAAGCACACCACATGAAACTATTTCAAAAGCTTTTATCTTGAGAGTAGATTGGTCAACGATTCAAAATTACAAACAAAATTGAAGATGAATTGATAGGTGACTTAGGCTTCAGGGTACTTTCACAGAACATTCTGGGGCCAACCAAGAATTTAAAGAGCCCACACCCTGGGGTGCAACTGACCAATTTAAAATCCTTAGCTCAAGTAATTATGGATCATAGACTACCTTTGGATTTTATTTTTGCTAATCAGGGTGGTCTGCACCATTGCTAACACTTCATGTGGTACCCGGATTAATCCCACAGGTAAAAGCACAGGTAAGGTTAATCTGTAGCTAAGCCAAAAGAAAAAGCAACCTGGCTATCTTAAGTAGATGGTCATACCTAGGAAACCATGGATCATGATTCTAGAGAGCTTTTCAATTTCTTCTTAAAATACTTTTAATTATTACTGTTTGTCTCACAACATTCAGTTTCTGTCATTCAGAGAGCTGAATGCTTTTATGCAGCCTCTGGTCCAACAGATGGTGTAACAGATGATTCAAACAAAACCAAGGCCGGGCTCGGTGGCTCATGGCTGTAATCCTAGCATTCTGGGAGGCCGAGGCAGGAGGGTCTCTTGAGCTCAGGAGTTTGAGATCAGCCTGAGCAAGAATGAGACCCCCATCTCTACTAAAAATAGAAAAATTAGCCAGGCATGGTGGCTCACATCTGTAGTCCCAGCTACTCAAGAGGCTGAGGCAGGAGGATTGCTTGAGCCCAGGAGTTTGAGGTTGCTGTGAGCTAGGCTGATGCCACTGCACTCTACCCATGGTGACAGAGGGAGACCCCGTCTCAAAAAAAAAAAAAAAAAAAAAAAAAAAAAAAAGGAGGAAGAAATCAGGCTGATGGATACTCAAGATACTCAAGGTAATAACCAGATCCTGCAGATGGAAAAATGGAACTGTGTTTTCAAAGATAGCCAATGAGGGTGGTGAAAATCTGGACAACACTGAAAGGTCTTTCCTGCAGCTTTGGTTTAGGAAGGACCAAAAGGTGGAGAATAAAGGAGGAGAATAAAAAGGGAGGCTCTCACATTCCCAGGTAAATACCGATTGCCCTGTACCATGGTAGCAGGCAATCACCAGAACCTGTGCTAAACCCATTTACTCTATTAATGAAACTTTGCCTCAGCGACCATTCTCCTGAAAATAACAGACACATGCTGGTGTCTGTTTACACTTCACAGGTAAAGGTCTGCCATTCCTGAGCACTCCTGCCTCTGAGATACCACCGTGCCATCAACTCGACACCTCCCCAGACCCCTTACATATTAGCTTCGTTCAGAGTCTGCCATGGAAGCAGTTTCCCCCTGTTTAACCAGAAATACTGGGTACAATGAACACTAATCTGGTAATGCGTACACTTAAGCAAGGTATCCCTGTAACAAAAACATTTGTACCCTCTTAATATTTTGAAATAAAAAAAAAATATAAACGAGGATGCTGATGCTGTCAAGATGTCGGGGAGATGCTGAGGAGGGGGTGTGGCGTTTCTTGCACTACAAGTGCCCCCCTCTAGAGGGAAGCAGGCACCAAAGAGAAAGGCCCTTAGGCTGTCCCTAGTGGGCTGTGAACTTCAGGTCTCTAGCAACCCAACCCCACGACAGGCAGTTCGGCCAGAACAAGAAAGATCAGTGAGGTCACACAGGAAGGCTTCTGGGTCTCTAGGGGGCAGTTTGGCACCGTTTGGAGACTGAGACCCAGACAGACAAACAGTGGGGTCAAGGCAAATGAGGGGTGGTCACTGCTTCTTGCAGCAGAATGAATAGGTTTCTAGAAGGGGTGGAGACGCTGTCCCTTCTAATACAGAGAAATTACTCCCTCCTGCTCTTAAGGGCTAACCTTGCCTCACTCACTTGCAGCTGCAGAGTGGACAGGAGGAGGCTGTCTGTGACGTCACAGAGCTGGGGCGCCAGGGAATGTTGAGGAAATGCGGGGGGGGGGTGGTTGGACTGGCCCACAAAGGCAGGGAAGGGGAGGACGTCCGCTGACCATGATGCTGTGTGTCCACCCGGCTGCTCATCTGGGAACAAGTGCTGGAGCCTCTTGTGAGAGCACGCCGTGGACGGCCCTGCCAGCAGGGGGCGGTGCAGCACTGGGCTCGGACGGTGTCGGGGAGATGCTGAGGACTGGGGTGGTGTTTCTTGCACCTCCAGTTCCCGCCTCTAGAGAAAAGGAGCCTGGGGGAGAACGGGGCTGGGGGTTGGACTTGGGTCACGGTCTGCCTCTGTCCACCTGCTGGGCAAATGGACTTCGCGCCCCGAATTCTCCCTCTGCAAAATGAGAATCATAATAAGTATACGTCCAATATGTATTTTTTGGGATGAGATGAGATCACATAGACAAACATTTAACCTGGTGGCTAGATGTAGTAAACGCTCCGAGACAGGGTTAATATGTGCAAAAATAAAGTGACATTTTCTTCCCAATCTATATTGCAGAAAAAGGGGGATCATTTTACATTGGAGCCCCGACAAAATCTCTAACCTCATGGGGGCCACTCTTTCAATTCCTTTATTGAAGACAACCAAGGACTATTTGGGGAAGCCTAATTCGGTGAAAATGTTCTCAATCAGTGCTATCTTTGGATGCTCACTGAGGTCACCGGATACAATAGAAGCAGAAGAAAGCAAAGAAATTCAGCACAGTTTTGGGGTCACTGGGGTGATGCAGGAGAGCGATGTGACCTTACCATTGTTAAGTATTTGCTGATGGGCTAAACAGCCTTTAAAAGCTCACCTGTAAAGCAACACTCGTAAGTGGTAACACTGAAGATCCTCCATACTGGCTGCAATTGAAATTCTCTGGAAGTGCTTTAAAAACGAACAATGCCTGGGGCCCAGCCACAGATAAATCAGAATCTGTGTGGGGCGGGGTGGATCCTGGGAAGCAGTATGTTTACAGAGTTTTCCAGGTGATTCTTGTGTGTAACCAAGGACTGCTAATTTCCATCATGGGAACTAATCCTGGCGTTCAGCTCGGGCCGTGCTTTAAAATCGCAGGAGGAACTTTGGAAATGCTACTCCCGGCACCAGCTCCAGGTCAGTAAAAGTCACTATTTTGGGGGCTAGGGCCCAGGCATTGCTAGATTTTAAAGCTCTCCAGATGCTTTTAATTCACAGCCAGTGCTGAGAACCACTGACTTACAGAGCAAATTTTTAAAAAATCCTTAATTTTCTTTATGTGATGCAAATGGATCCTTTTAGTTCAGGATCAGCTTTTCAAGAACAGTGTTATATGTGGCTTCAAAAGCACTATTTTTAAAATAACTTAGAAATGAAGATGATATGCTCTGGAAACTTGCGTTAGATGAAAACTGTGAACATACTGATATTAAAGATCTGTGTGAAGCATTTGAATGAAATTCCTTTGGAAAGTGGGAGAGTGACGGTAGCAATACAGGTATTTCCAAATTAATACAGTTTATATAATATGCCATTGTAAACGCATATGGGGGACTGAATACTTGTAACTTGATGCTTGGCTATTTCACCAATAGTAATAAACATTTGTATATTCAAGTTAGCCAAGATCCTTAAAATCTTTGCATGAGGAAATGGGTCTTGCCTTCTGTTTGGGGCCGCTTACCATTCAAGCATGTATGGCGTGGTTACTTTCTTCCCCTTGGGTCTGGGAGGAGAGATGATGGGTGAGCAGGCTTCTGTATTAATATCTGGTTAGGGTAGAGAAGTATAAAATCTTGACCTGAGGGACTGGGCTGAGATGAGTGGGTGGATTTTGAGTTTGCTGATTTCACAGGGCATGAGCTTTGGGGTCAGAATGCCTGGGTAGGAAGCCTGCTTTCTTAGTGCAACAACCTTGGCCATAGCTGTTAACCCCATTAATACTCAATTTCCTTATCTTTAAAATGAAAATAATAATAGAGTTTATATGAGAAATAAATTAAACCAGCCATGGAAAGCTATAAATATAGTGGCTGGTAGAGAGGAAGCACTCAATAAATGTTGCTTATTATTATTTGATGTTGAGCGTGAAGGATATGGAAGAGGCTGGGCTCATGCCTGTGGTGTCTTGCTTTCACACTTGTGAATGTGAAATTGGGGAATTCAGGAAGAGGAGCAAGCTTTGAATAAGGATAAAGTTAGATTTTTTAAAAATTTTATTTACGAATTTACAGGAAGTTGCAAAGCAATGTACAGAGAGGTCCCAGGGGCCCTTCACCCAGCCTCCCCCAATGTTAACACCTTGCTCACTATATTACCAGACCCAAATCAGAAAAGTAACATTGGTACAATCCACAGGGCTTGTTCAAAGCTCAACAGTTATTCCTGTATTCATCTGTGTGTGTGTGTGTGTGCATGTGTGTGTGCATGTGTGACTATGCGTGTGTGTAGCTGCATGAGATTTTATCACATGTGTAGCTTCATGTAATTGCCACCACAATCAAGATAACTGTACTGTCACTGCAAGGATCCTTTGTGCTTCCCCTTCACAACCGCACATGTCCCTCTCCCCACCATTTCCAACCCCTGGAAGCCACTAATCTCTTCGTTTCTATACTTATGTCATTTGGTAAATGTTACATCAATGAAAATGTGCAGTAAGTATATATGTGTCTTTTTGAGGTGGCTTTTCTCAGTATGTGTCAATAGTTAACTCCTTTTAATTGCTGAACAGTAGTCCATGATATGCATGTGCTACAGATTTTTGACTATTTGCCCATTGAAAGATATTTGGATGGTTTCTAGTTTTTGGCTATTACAAATAAAGCTACTATAAACATTTGTGTACCAGTTTCCAATGAAAATAAGTTTTCATTTCTACAGAATAAAATGCTTTATTATACGATTGTCGGATTGTATGGCAGATCCATTTTTAATTTTAAGACATACTGCCAAATTATTTTCCAGAGTGACTGTACCATTTTACATTTCTAACAGTAGTGTATGAGAGATCCCATTTCTCTGAATTCTCTCCAGTATTTTTTCACTATTTTTTATTATAGTCATTCTAATAGGTGTGTTCCAGTATCTCATTGTGATTTTTTTTTTTGAGACACAGTCTCATTTGTTGCCCATGCTAGAGTGAGTGCTGTGGCATCAGGCTAGCTCACAGCAACCTCAAATTCCTGGGCTCTAGCGATCCTTCTGCCTCAGCCTCCCGATTAGCTGGGACTGTAGGCACGTGCCACCATGCTCAGCTAATTTTTTCCATATATATTAGTTGGCCAATTAATTTCTTTCTATTTATAGTAGAGACGGGGTCTCGCTCTTGCTCAGGTTGGTTTCGAACTCCTGACCTTGAGCAACCCGCCCACCTCGGCCTCCCAGAGAGCTAGGATTACAGGCGTGAGCCACCTCGCCCGGCCCTTATTGCAATTTTAATGTGCATTTTCCTAATGGCTAATGACGTTGAACACATTTTCATGTGCTTATTAGCCACCCATGCATCCTCGTTGGTGAAATGTCTCTTCATATCTTTTGTCCATTTTCTAATATATTTTTTAAAATTCAATTTGTAAAATAACAGCTTAATTGAGATATAATTCATATACCATAAAATTCATACTTTTGAAGTATTGGTTGCAACATATTAATGGAGCATAATGAATTTCTGGTTATTTTCATCATCCCCAAAGAAACTCTACATTCATTAGCAGTCATTCTCCATTTCTCCTTCCTTTCAGTGCCTGGCAACTAGTAATCTACTTTCTGTTTCTATGGATATACCTATTGTGGATATTTCATACAAGTGGAATCATATACTACGTGGTCTTTTGTGACTAGCTTCTTTCATTTGCATAATCTTTTCAAGGTTCATCCATGTGGTAGCATATATTGGTTTTTCCTTCTTATTGCCAAATAATATTCCACTATATGAATATATCACATTTTGTTTATCCATTCATCTGTTGAGGGATATTTGTGTTGTTTGCACATTTTGGGTCTATGAATAATGCTGCTAAGAAAATTTGTGTGCAAGTTTTTGTGTGGAGGTATATTTTTATTTCTTTGGCTATATACCTAGAAGTAAAATAGCTGAGTCATATGGTAATTCTATGTTTAGCATTTTGAGAAATTGCCAAACTGTTTCCAAAGTGGTTGCACCATTTTGCAATGCTGCCAACAATGTATGAAGTTCCCAATCTCTTCACACCCTTGACAACACTTATTAGTGTCTGTCTTTTTTATTTCAGCCAGTATAGCGCATTTGAAGTGGTATCTCATTGTGGTTTTGATTTGGATTTTCCTAATGACTAATGATATTGTCCATCTTTTTCATGGATTTATTGGCCATTTCCATATCATATCTGGAGGAATGTTTATTTAAATCCTTTGCCTTTTAAAAACTGGGTTATTTGTCTTTCTATTGTTTTAAGAGTTTTAAAAAATATATTTTGGATACTAGACCTTTATCAAATATATGGTTTGTAAATATTTCTCACATTCTGTTGGTTGTCTTTTCATTTTCTTGATAGTGATAGTGTCCTTTGGAGCATGAAAGTTTTTAATTTTGATGAAGTCCAATTTATCTAATTTTTTCTTTTGTTTGTGTTTTTGGTGTCATGTCTAACAAGCCAATTGTTTAACTCAAGGTCATGAAGATTTGTTTCCTATTAACATTCAAAATTTTTAAAAATTTCCAAGAATTTTGTAGCTTTAGCTTTTACATGTAGGTCTGTACTGCATTTTGAGTTCATTGTTGCATATGGTGTGAGGTAGGGTCCAACTTCGTTGTTTTGCATGTTGTCCCATCACCAATTGTAGGGAAGATGATTCTTTTCCCATTTAATGGTCTTTGAAGTCTTTTTGAGAATGCATTAACCATAAATATAAGAATTTAAATTTAGTTTTCAGCACACTGCATTTGACTATAATGGGACAGTCAAATGGAGGTTTCTAGAAAGGTCTAATGAGATATAGAGTGTGATAGATTGCATTGTTGGTCCCAATTCTTTATCCCTGCCTATGGGTAAGCCTTTGCCATACCCTCATCACGGACAGGGTGTGTTTCCTTTTTTCTGATTTTGGATTTGAATAAATGACTTGCTTTGGTCAATGGTTTGTGGACAGAAGGGACAGCATCAGAGTTATGAGCTCAGGCCTTAAAAGGCCTCCTATGTTGCCATTTATGCCCTTGTTCTTCTGCCATTGCCAGGAAAGAATGTGCCCCCTTTAACCCATTAGTCTGTAGAGGAGGGTGAGAGACACAAATCAGAGCAAGCACCCTGGCTAAGCCCAGCTTAGATCCACTGACCCCCGTGCTACTCACAGAGTAGAGAACTATGATAAAAGACTGTTGCCACTGGGTTTGGGGGTGGTTGGTTACACAGAGTGGTTAAGTGAGACACAGGGCATGAGATCTCTTTATAGCTACAAAGTACGGTCCACAGGGGAGGAAAAACTGAGATTGTTCACTCTATGTTCTTTCAATCCACTTCTGTTCGTGAACAAGAGCTCTGATCATTTAGAGACCTTGGGACATTTGCTAGGTGCAGGCATTAGTGAACTATTTCCCCACAGTGTGGGGCCCAGTCTCCTGCTGGGGAGGGGCAATTTAAGGTCAAATGTGGTCAGGACATTATATAGCATGGGATCACAGCATGACAGAGGGACTCCTTTTCTAGTCCTTTCAATGACAAAAAGGGAGAGATTATAGCTAGGTGTTACTCAGTAATGCCTACAAACAGCGGCCAACTTCCCTTAGTAACAAAAAGAGAGCAGCCTGCAGGCTCAGAGCCTTGCAGATGACAGCATCGGGTCAGAAGGTAAGCATGTCATGTTGTCTTCATTCTGTTTATTTTTGTGTTGACCTTTTCTGTTTATGGTAGTGATACGTACATTTGTTTTGGTGTAAAAGGAATGAGATGGTTTAAAGAAAAGTATTGAGACAGTAAGAGTAGAGGGAATAGACAAGAGTCACAGTGATGAGTGAGCAAATGGAACTTAGGAAACACTGATTTAGGTCCGTCATTGTATTTGTCCAGGTTTTCTCCAGAGAAATAGATTTACACCTATCTCCTGTCATCTGCAAGCTGGAGACATGGAAAAGCAGGTGGTGCAGTGGGAAGGGCTGAGAGCTGGAGAGCCTGCAACGTGGAGTCCAGTGTGAGGCTGAGGGTCTCAGGGTCAGGAGCGCCGAGGGCAGGAGAAGGTGGATTTGCGGGTCAGGCAGGGAGAGAGTGAATCCTCCCTCCTTCTACCTTAGTGTTCTATTCAGGCCCCTACAGATTGGGCGATGTCCACCCACATTGGGGAGGGTAATCTGATTAATTTACTCTACCCATTCAAATGCTCAACTCTTCCAGACATACCCAGAAATACTGTTTTAACCAGATACCCGAACGTGTTGTGATCCAGTCAAGTTGACACGATCGTTTAACAATCACTGCCATTATACCTATGACCTATCTAATAAATGTCATGACCTGGGTTCTTGTTTTCCTTCTGAGAAGCCATGGAAGGGTGTCGCCAAGGATGCAACCTCATCTCTTGTTCATGCTTTTTGAACTGGAAATTTGACTTATTCTTTTAGATGGTTTCAGATGCTCAATTTCCAAGAATTCTAACCCCCGAATGCTCTTCAAAGCCCCAAGGTGACTGTCACAAATACAACCCTCTTGTGGCTCTTACATAATCGATTCTTAGGAACCTTTTAGAAAAAAAAAAAATCCTCCTCTGTAATCTCACATGCTAAAAATAGGCTTGACTTTTGGATTGCTGCTTAATAAAAATATATTTTTTCGATTATACTGGAGACGGGGAAAAACATTTCCAGTATCAGTTTGAGACTTGTGGGAAAATGGAGAGAAGAAAAGTTTCACTGTTCTTGTTGAAGGTTTTGGTATTGACATTTTGCCACAGTGGCAGACTTCTGAGTGTGGTGGGGCTGCGGAGGAAGGAAGAGTGAATACTGTCACCAGTCATTTACTATTTTACTTATTACTCAGATCTGACACCACACGCAAAGGCTGCCTCCGGGCGACGAAGCCTGCATCACTATACATGCTGTGGTCAAGGAGAACATCTCTGCGATCCTCTGGTTTCTTTGAGTAATCACTGAAACTTCACAGTGACATTATTTGCTGTGGCTCCCAGCCAGTGAGCGTCATTCTGTGCCGCTCTGGGCAGTACCTGAAAGGGCTTAGGTTCCGAAGAGGCGATGCGAGTCCCTTTGCAGGGAGCTCTCACCCACTGGGTAGCACATAGAGCAATGTTACGGGGGCAGGTCATCTCTCAGGAGCACCTGGTGGGCGATTCCTCCTGGTGCTGCATTTTGTGCTTCCTGCCTCCCCCTTTGGAAGAGTGGGCAGGAAAGAAAGAGCCACAGCAATGTAGAGGGCAGCATGGAATCCAGAGTCTATAGGATAGAGGGACAGCTTCTCAGTGAGGATTTCCCAGGGCTATCGCCTCTTCTGTTGATATGTCTTGCTGCTGGGTGTGTTATCCTAAACCTCGTTTGGTGCAAGTATTTCTGTACATGATTTCTGAATTCGCAGAAGCTGGTCTCTTGGGTCATCTGCAGGTACGACTAATAGCTCCGCACTCGGAGGTCCCATGTTTCTTTTCTAACCTAGCCCTGTATCAGACATCGTGTGCAAGGCACCAGGCCATTTCACCTCGTCCGTCCTCATGGTTGTAGTTATTGTTTATGCCCGTTGTCACCTGATAATCTGTGACTTCCATCTAAAACATCACCCCAATTCAGCAGGAAGTAGCTCTATGACTGTCTCCCCCTTCCATAGATACAGAAGGGTAAAACTGACAGTGGGGAATAAGGAACAGAGAGAACGACCTGAAAAAGAATAAAAATGTTTTTTGACTCTTCAAAACCCCCTTACCCTTTTTGAGAACTAAAACCTATATCCCTGACTTAGGCCAGTGGTCAGGAGGGGCAGGGGAGTGTCCTTTGTTCTTGGTACTATAGGAAATGGCTCAAGGGAATTGTCCGGGCAGAGGTCACGAGATTGTTCTAGCCAAAGGTGGGAAGAATCAGGACCTTTAAAAGCTGTGTACTTCTGCTCAGAAGCAGGACGTTGGTACTTTAGATAGGAGTCTGCCAACCTCCTCATTTGTTGGCAATTTAGTAAACTTCTCTTTTCCTCAAACCACTTGTTCTTGTTCTTCTGATGTGGCCTTGGGGACAAGTGCTGAACTTTTGGTAACGTAATCTGCCGTGGTCCCTTAGCGTCCCTGAAAGCTTTTGCTGGGTATGCCAAGGATGAAAAGCCCCGACTACTCCTTACTTAGGTCATTTCTCAGAGATGTGTCTGTAGTGTGCAACCTTGAGAAAGGAGGTAACATCTCTTCCTAAACGAAGAGCAGGCTTGCTTACTGCCTACTCTAAAAGCCATGATTTCCCAAGCTCAGTGTTCCTTGACTCTGATGCAAACCCACTGTGTTCCCAGCATCTACCTGAGTTCCTAAGTGTCATTCCTCTGGCACTTGAGGACAAGGGGGACCAAAGCCATTATGCTGATGCTCATGTTACTTGCTGTGCTCCAAAATCCTTTATTCCTGAAAACAGCAACTACCTCCACAACAAAAATCCAGAGTCAATATGTGGCTTCCCACATTCCTTCCAAGGATGCCTTCCCCTTACTGCCTAGTCATCTGGAAAGTCCACGGCCAAAAGTACGACACCCTCCCCCACCCCCACCCCCGCAGTTGGGTTCAGACTCCCACCTTTACCACACAGGGCAAATCACTTCCCTTCTCTGTGTCTCACTTGCTCATCTCTGAAATGGAACCCATGATTCCCACCTTGCCCAGGGCAAAATCCAGCATAGATAAAGTTGCTCTTTGAACTGCACCACGTGGACTTCTGTGCCTTCCCTGATGACGTACCGTGCTGCCTTTGGGTAGCCACCCGACTCTCTACATTTCCGTGCTCACAGAGCTCCACCATGTTACCTGGCCCAGGTCGGGGTGGGGTAACTGTTGACTGAACAATATACATAGACAAGCTTGGGGCCCAACCCTTTTCTTGATAATTCTATACTTAGCCTTATAACTGATTTTAAGGCAGCATGCTCATCCACAGGGGTAGGGAAGAGATTATTTCTTTAGATTGTTCTGATGAAACCCTAAAAAGTGAAATCAACATTCTCAGTAGCCAAGGACATAAGACAGATCTTGGGCTTTGACAGGGATGTGGTAACCCTACAGGAGAGCTTATGGGTTCTTCAGGGGAAGTTTCAGCCAGACACTGTGGGTTAGGGCATCCCTGGGACCACCTCGCCCAAATGTAGGGAAGAATCATCTTGAGGGGAGTGAGCCTAATAGTAACATTTATAGGTATTAACTCGGTACCAGGCAGTGTGCTAAGTGCTTTGTTCTGGAGATAACTGCCTATGATGGAATCCCAGCTCAGCCTTGCATGAGTTATGTAGTTTTAGTGTCCATGCCTATAAATGGGATGACAATGCTTAACAGGGGTTTTAAAGGATTCATTGAAACATTGAACTTAAAGTTTCAGGCACAGTGTGAACACTCAGTACCTAACGTTGCTATTTTGTCGTTATAATTCATACATTTCTTCTAAAATTCAAGGTAGCCTTGAGCTTTGTGGCAGACAGAGTGTTCTTGTGGCTCTGGGCTTCAGTGCCATTTTGAGATTTTTTTCCTCAAGGAGAGAGATAAATACATAAGTTTTAGGGTAAGAGGGTTTCTGATTTGTAAATTACACAAGTCTGATTTATAAAGTAGATTTATAGTTTCTTTCATCCCAGAAGTGTAAGGCTTTATGGGACTGTTAGAAAGTGGTAATTAGACTCTGAGCAGAGGTTTCTTCCCCCTTTTATAAAGTGCTCATATGGGCTATATAATTTGATGATGGCAAATTAAAATGTATTTTTTCTCTATTCCTATTCCAAACAGGGACACATAAATGTGGCTTGGCTGGATTTTGAATATCTGACCACTCCCTTCTCAAACCTTTTTGGGTCTCACAGCTTCCTTAGACTGGGTCCCAAGCAGGATTTGAGTGGCATGATGGGATCCTTGTTCTCTGCACACCACTGGGCTCCTGAGGGTCAGAGCTGGAGGCTTTAGAAGCTCAGATGCCTGCCCCAGACAGCCGCTTCTATATAACTTGAAAAGCATCAATGAGAGAGCTCAGGGAGATCTCTTTTTCCAACAGAGGTTTGTGCTGGGCATTTGCCCTTTCGTTCACTAAATGCTTTTGGACTGAAGGGCAGTGCCACCTGTGTGTGTAAATAGGTACATCTCTGCTAGCATCTGATGGAAGGCTACCCCCTTCAGAATCTTCAATCTATGATTTCTGGCAAGGTAAGAGCCTTAAGGGGCTTAAGAGGCTAACCCTCTCCCTTGCTCCCATTGTATTGGTAGGAACACTGATGCCCAGAGAAAGAAAAAATTTGTCCAAGTCACAAGTCGAGTCCCTGGTTGAGCCCCAATTTCCATCCCCTACTTGGTTCTTAATAATAGTACCTATAATTTGTGGCTAGACTTATAACTGTCTGGAATAAAGACTATTGTTTTCCAGTCTTCTCTGTGGTATAGGAGGCTATTAGACTAAGTTCTGGCCAATGACAAGCTATAGTGTCCTATGCGACTTAAGAAATGTGCCTTCGTCCTTCCTCCTTCCCTCTGGCTGGGATGCGGAGGTGACTCCTTGCCACAATAATGGCGAGTAACAAATACTGACAACAACTCAGTGGCTTATGGCAATGCCTGTTTCATGCTTGTGTGCCTGGGATGGCCAGCCAGGCAGTTGTACTGAACTTGGCTGGGCTTAGTCACACGTCTGGGGAGCTGCCTGGCTACTGCATGGTCTACAGTGGCCATGGCTGGGACAGCAGGATGACTTGATTCTGGTTCACATTTTGCCCCTCCCAGCAGGCTGGCCCATGCCAACAGAAGAGGCCACAAGTGACACGTGGAAACATGCAACTCATTTTTCTTGCCTCTGCTTGTGTTACAACTTGTTGACCGAAGCAAGACACAGGGCGGGGCCCAGAGACAGAGTGGGAGGACACTTTCCTGCTACATGGCAAAGGCATGGGTACAAGGAAGAATGAGGGTTGGTTGGGGCCTTCAGGGAGCCAATCTTTTGCAGAAGGATGCCTGAAGGAATAGAGGGATAGATGGAAAGGGGAAAAAAAGGCAGACGGGGGAGGAAGTTCTATTCACTGTGTCTGATACGAAGGAAAAAGAGGCGCTAAAGGTCAGTTTCCCAGGTGTCCACTGCGTTCCTGGGCTGGCCACCCTGGGGCCATCTTGACCTGGGGACGGCACGTGGCACACAGGGGTACCTGGAGCTTCTCTGCAGACTCCGGGTGTGGGGTGTTTATATCGTGACTTGTTCCTCTGCTGGGGAATCTTTTCTTCTGAGTCATTGTGAAAGGCTTCGCAAGCTTCGCCTTGTGGCTGGGAAGTCTATTTTGGAGACGAGAAGACCTTTTCAGAGGCCCTGAGTTCATAACACGAAAATGGTTGTGCTGTGGCTCGAGGACTAAACCGGGAAGCGAGGGACAGGGGTTTCAGCCCTGCCTCTGCCCAGTCAAGGAGGGAAACAAATAAACAAACAAACAAAAACAAAGGACACATCAGAAATAGGAGTCTTGGGCAATTTTTAAGTGCTACAGAATCTTGTCACCAAGAGAGAAGGCTAGACAAAAGTTTTAAAGAATTTATTTTCTACCAGTCTTCATGGTTCTTGGAGCTCCTGATAATTTTTAGCCTTGTTAAAAAATATATTCTTTTTAAAGAAGATAATTTTCAGGAAAATAAAATAAATTTGATAACTTAGTTTTCTATTATATATAGTGAAGATTCCTTTTTTAAAAAATTTTTTTCTGAGACAGAATCTCACTCTGTTGCCAGGACTAGAGTGGCATCATTACAGCTCACAACAATCTCAAACTCATGGACTCAAGTCATCCTCCTGCCTCAGCCTCCCCAGTACCTGGGACCATAGGCACGTACATGGCACCAAGCCTGGCTAATTTTTCAGTGACGATTCTTTGCTATTACTTATTTCAAAGACCTTCAAAATAATGCTCAAATATTTATGTAAGTCATAAAATGATGGCTACTATAAAAATCAAAGTCATAAAGTGATGGTGAGTGTGAAAATTAATGTATTATTAATTTGAAAATTAATGATGATTTTAAATTTCATAACCATCGATGCAAGAAATTCAGCAATAAGTGTGATTATGTTTTCTTCAAAGATGGAAAAAAACTCAGTTTGTTTTGCTGGTATTAGGGTAAATAATTTACTTGATCATTTTCCCTCTTTAGTGGAAGTAAAAGTGATTCTGGCAATTTTCCTGCATTTTAAACACAAAGTAAATGCTTCATTTGCTTACTCAGCTTAAATGCAAGTAAAATTAGATTCGATTCCTTGGCATCTGCAGGGCAAACGTCTAGAGCACTGAAACAGACCCACGTCTGAGGGGCTGAACTCTGGAGACCTGAGATGGATCTTTCTGATACTGTGGTAGAGCAAGCCAAATGTGACCACCATCAAATCCCAGAATGTCAGAGCAGGGGTACCTGAAGATAAAAATTTTATCCAACTGCCTTCCCCCACTATGCAATTCTGGGGAATGCTGAGGCCTCAAAAGAGAGAAGAGACTTATTCTACACAAGTCTTGGAGACCACCACCAGGACCACGGGATCCTCATTCTGGTTCTCTACACATTGCATGGGATCACCCGCTTCCATCCCAGACAACTCACGTCCGTTTGAAAGGGTGACCGGCCAGTTCCTAGATGCACTGGTTCAAAACATATTCTACATTTGCTTTCAGAAGACAGAAAAAGATGTTACACAGTATTGCCCCAGGGACTGATAGCTATTTCATTCCCTTGTTGCTTTAGTAGACCCAGCCTAACCTGTATAAGTTTGCTAAGTGGATCCAGGACCCGTCCTATTGTGTCTGTATCCTTTCATCCTCTCCCTCCATGGCTTGCACCGAAATATCTCAGAGGAATGCCTTTTTGGTTTGTGATTTCACTTCATTATGAATTCAGGATGGGTGAGAGATTGAAGTTGTCAACACCAGGTGCCTGACAGCTGTGAAGGGACTGACTCAAAGCTCCTTTGATCAGAGGCCAAATGAATCTTAGAAGGAGCAGCCCAGGGATCCTTACCCTGTTTGAATCATTCAGGACAGCAGCTCCTGTGGGCAGAATGATGGCTCCCGATAGAGGAGAAGCTGTCAATGTTGAGATTCCCCTGCTGATTCTTTGGGTGAAAACCTTGCAGCTGGAGTCTCACTTCTTTAGCGGGAAGCAACAGTCCCCATCTCCCCTGCTGACTGTGGCCAGGAGTGGGGATGCCACTAGCATCCGATTTGCAGCCAGTTCTCCACCTTATGTTCTTCCGGATTATTGGCGTGGAGGCATCCAGGATGCTGGGGTTTGGAGTGAGTCTTCAGAGATTCTAACACCCCACGGTTTTCTCAGTGGATTCCTTAGACTCATTTTCCTTCTCTGACCTCAGTTTCCCCATTGCTAAAACTGATGTCCACGTAGATAGCACCTCATGGGATTAGGGAAAGGCTGAACGGAAGGGGCGCTGACCTCATGCACAGGCTTTAAGCGGAGCAGCTCTGCGCTTATAGTTTCATAAACTGAGGATCTATCTGTGAGCTCCAAAGTGTCAGAGGGACAGGAAGGGCCACCGTTCAGGGTGTGTGTTTTCATCAGTTCTGGAAGAGGCAGGATTCTGCCCTCGGGTTTTCCGGTTCACCTAGGAGAAGGCAGAGGACTGGATTCCGGGAGCTTTGGGGGTCCCTTCCTGTCTCACTTTGGATGCCTCTGAAGTTTCCTCCCAGAGAAAGGGAAAGGTCCCGTTATCACACGGTGGTGTGAATGGAAAAAAACCCAACCAAAACCAAAACCCCCCAACTTTTACTATCCCCGGGGCCTCTTCTGAACCTGTCTGCAGAGAGCGATCAGGGATGCCCCGAAATCGAGAATGTGGTAGAAGGACTGAGACCAGGTTGCTCACAGCACGGTGATGCACTGGGGGCCCAGTCATATCAGGACTCGGAGGCGCACAGAGCCCCGCCCTGCGGGCTGTTTGAAGGTCACACCGACTCTGTGGTGCTGGGAAACAAGCTCAGTGTCTCTGTTTGCGGGTTCCCTGCACCAAGGGTACGATTCGCCGGGGCTCTTCCCACCAGCGCCTGGCCATCTCTCCACCCACCGCCCTCTGACCCTTGGCCCCGGCCCCTCCCGGTGGGGGTGACTTTTATACTTATATTTTTTGTACTCCCTTTTTCTGTGTTTTCTTCAGGATTTTTTTTTTTTTTTCATTTTGTTTGAGACAGAGTCTCACTCTGTTGCCCTGGTTAGAGTGCAATGGCCTTATCATAGCTCACTGCAACCTCAAACCCTGGGCTCAAGCGATCCTCCTGCCTCCATCTCCTGAGTAGCTGGAACTACAGGTGTGTGCCATGATGATGCTAATTTTTCCAATCTTTTGTAGAGACAGGTCTTGCTCTTGCTCGGGCTGGTCTTGAATTCTTGGGCTCAAGCAAGCCAGCAACCCTGCCATGGCCCCCCATAATGCTAGGATTACAAGCATGAGCCACTGCGCCTGACCTGTGTTTTCTTTCAAATTTGTTATAAGGGGCCAAATTGGCATGGGAAGTGTGGTGGTGGCCTGACTCCTTGGGGCCAAAAGAGCCCAGGGCCTGAAGTCACCAGGACTCTTTACAGACTAGTGGAATCTGAGTCAGAAAGGAGCAAGTGACTGGTGGGCAAGACCATGCAGTCTTCTCTGGATGGCTGCCACCCCTGGTGGAGCCAAAGCAGATGACCCCTGCCACACCTTTGGGGTCAAGGGCCACTCAGGAGGGTGAAGGGAATGATGTCTGTGGGGCACATGCCGTGGGACAGGTATTCTATCCAAGTCGTCCCACTTAAGCCTCACGATGTACACAAAGGGAAGTGTTAGTATCGCCCGGTTTTGCAGATGCGTCTCAGCAAGGGAAACAAACACATATAGCAGGGGAGGTCTCCAGCTCGCTCTCCCGAGACTGCAGAGAATGAAAAATCTCTTGGCATCCTTCTTTTTGGGCCCCTCTGCCTTGACAGCTGTGTGCTGCAGGATAAGAGGTGTCATGCTTACTCTGCTGTGTGTCTTTAGGAAAATCTCTTTTCCTCTCTGGGCTTCTGTCTCTGCTTCTGTAAAATAAAGTCCTTGGTATTAGGTCTCTTTGAGCTCAAGGATTCTATAAGGCGTGCCCACTTCTTAGTGCGTACATCTGCTCTCCCTGGCTCCAGAATGGGCTGTGCAGCTTCCTGGCATGTTGCTGTCTATTCCAGTGATCAAGCAGACAATAGAACTCATGGGGAAGATGACAGGGACAGGCATCAGATATGGTAGAAAAAATGGTGAATGATTTGGCAATGGACCGAAAAGATGACTGTGTGTCTTCGTTGGAAAAATAGGTGTTTCTAAGGAGAGTCTGTGCCTTTCGTTGCCTTTGAACTCTTTCAGAACTCTGTTGCATATGACTGATAGTGGTGTAAATATCTCTTGTCCATAGATATGCAAATAAATTTTTCTGGTGGAAATAGAATTGGCTTACCACATATCCTGTGGAATAAACCAGTTTTGCATCAATTTGTAATTTCATTTCAGCATATCTTATTTGTGTATATGTGGTTCTTGGAATTCGTTTTTCTTTCTTTCTTTTTTTTTGTGACGGGGTCTTGCTCTTGCTCAGGCTGTTCTTGAACTCCTGACCTCAAGCAATCCTCCTGCCTTGGCCTCCCAAAGTGCTAGGATTATAGGCGTGAGCCACCATGCCCAGCCGTTCTTGGAATTCTACTTTGAGCCAGTTGTGATATCTTACAGGTTCTCTCACAAATTGATTAGCCAAATAAAGTTCTTGATATGTATTTATGTTTCAATGAGGGTCATGATTATACCCTTTTGTGGAGAGCATCCTGTAACAATTTATAGCTAACTCTAACAGGAGTCTGTTAGGCATTGTTGGTGGGTGAAGGGCTGCAAGGGCAAACCTTTCTGTAGACTTCAGCCTGGAGGCTGCTTTTCCAGTCCAGAGGTTTTTCAGGACATCCTCCTTCCTGGCAGGTCCTATATGGCTTCTGCTCTTCCTGTGTGCTGCCGTCACTCCAGGGCCCGGGGTTTTTCTCCCTGCATTCCCTGGAAAGGAGCCCATTCTCCCCAGCTCGCTACTTCTAATTTACCCTGGAAGCTTGACTAGCCTGCCACCTACTTCCGTGTTCATATGTGACACATAGTGATTGGGGGGTATATGAATACCCACCGTGGGGCAGGGATGAGGGCTCAGTTATGCTGTATGTGTCTGAGGGCACTGGCTTCCCTATCCCTGTCCCCCCATCTGTCCCTTAGCCATGCAGGTAGAACCCTCTACCACTTGCTGATGAAATCGGTGCTGGAAGAGCCAACAAGAGCAGGATGTTAAGTGTCCCTGCTTCTCAGAGCAGGTGAGGGGACTTTCTGAGGCCTCCAGCCTTTCCTGGAATGGTCTTTTCCAGGAATTTTCTCGCCAGCACTTTACTGTTTACAAAAAGCATTTCCCTCCTTCCTGAGTTGAGCCCTACAGCAGCCCCTTGAGCTAGACAGGAGAAGCTTCATTATCCGCCACTGTACGTATGAGGGAGATGAGCTTCAGAGAGAGGAAATCACTTGCCCAAGGTGAGCGTGGCAGGGAAAGGACCCAGACCAGGACATGGCAGGTCCCAGAACCTGTAGTTCTACACTTCACTTTGATCCCAGGCTTCTAGCTTCCCCCAGCCTTGGCTGTTTTAGAGGTTTGTGCCTTTGGTCCAAGAGAGGATCTGAGGAAGGGGTCGGGGAGGAGGACTCTGTTCCACACTTTCCCTTCTGCTTGGGATGTCCTCCTAATCTGACTTTAGCTGATGTTAGTTATCTTTTGAGATGAAAATAAAATAGGGTGGTTTGGCTTGAATGTTATCCCATGGGCAGTGGGAACACTGGGACTCTCCTAGTCTCTCTTATTGGTAGCTTCGGTCAGAATACATTTAGTTGCAGGTAAATGTACTAATTTACGGTGACTTAAAAATTAGGGACTTATTTCTCTTGTATAACAAGGAGTCTGGAGATAGATATTGCAACATCACAATCAGAGATTCTATGATTCTCTTGCCCTGGCCGTCCAAGGAGGTAGCCACCGGACACAGGTGACTATCTAAATTTAAATTCAGATGAGTCAAAATTCAAGAAAAATGAAAAACAACCCAGTTCCTACCAATATTTCAAGGGGGTAGTGGCTACCGGGTTGGGTCAGTGCAGATGTAGAAAGTTTCCATCGTGGGAGGGAGTCCTGGTCAGCACCTGCAAGATGCTTCCTGAAGCTGAAAGTGTGTCGTAGGTGTTCAAAGGAAGAAGGGAGACAGAGGGCGATGGTGCTAGCCGTGTTTGTTGCTTCTTATCAAGACAAAAGCACGTTTCCAGAATTCCTGCAAGACTTCTCCTCCTAGCTGCAAGGGAAACTGGGAAAATGAGAATTTTGAATAGGGCTGAACACTTTCCAACCCTGAACAGAACTGGAGTTCGGATAGCAAGAAGGATAGAAGGATATTGGGCAGGCGATTCTGCGGTGGGGAGAGGCTGGTATTTTCCTGTCCCCTCTACTCTGGGATCTTCTCTCTGCTGAGTCTGTTCATTCAGTCCATCAGCCGTTCCTGCATGTGCTGACCTCTCAACTTGTCTTCAATTTCCTAAACAAACAAACAAACAAAAAAGCAAAAACAAAAATAAAAATGCCCACATAAGGCTTTTGTGTGTAGAACACTTTACTAGAGGTTCAGGGGACGTGAAGGGGACTTAGATCATGTTAATGCAAATCCCTTAATGCTAACAGCGGACCTTACTGAGCTTAACATCTGTCTACGCCATGCTGTCGTGTTGCTCTGCCATCCTGTTTCTCCTCTCACTTTCTCTACTTACCCATTCTTCGGCTCCCCACCCCTCAGGCCTTCCGATTCTCCTCTTATTAAGTAGAGTAATTTAGGCTGACACTACAGGTCACTGGCCTGGGGGCTCCCTTTGCTCACCCAGACTCTGCAAAGCCATGGGCAGTTGTCTTCATCTCCTCGCACCCTGATTACTTTCGCTGGTGCCAGAGAAGCTGGGAAAGGCTATGAATGTCAGTCGATCCCTTTCTCTCTGTTTTCTCTGCCATGTAAGAGGGCACTACGTGGATTTATCTTCCCTCTGATAGAAACTGTATCAACTGTCTTTGGCAGAAACAGTCATAGCAGTTTTGACTTTACATAACATTTTTTTCCTTCTACACAGCATTTGCAGTACTGAACATTGCAAAAGCAATTCATCAAGCATTTTGGTTAAGACTGGGTGTTAACAAATTTTTTTAAAAATGCTGGAGACTCAGACTTGTGGGAGGGAGGGGGAAAGGGCATTTATTGAAACCTTAAAATCTGTACCCCCATCATATGCCGAAATAAAAAAAAAAAAAAAAAAAGGGATACAATATTTTCAATTCTGCAAGCAGAGTGTCCTGGCAGTGAGATCTGAGCATGCTCCGTGACCTTGGGCAAGTGTACTTAGCCTCTTTGGACCTTAGTTTTTCCATCTGTGTAATGAGAGGGTTGGACGAAGCAGGGATCCACAAACCACGGCCTTCGGGGCAAATCTTGCGCCAGGTCTGTTTGCGTATGGCTCCCAAGCTAGGAGTGTCTTTTATATTCATAAAGGGTTTAATAAGAATAGAACAAAGAAGATTTGACAGAAACTGCATGTGACCCACTGAACCTGATCTATTTACTGTTTGGCCCTTTATAGAAAAAGTTGGCCCATCCTTGGCTTACATGATCTCTGAGGGTTTTTCCAACTTTCAGGTTCTAGAAGTCTAGGATGCTGGTAGCCCAGACCGTTCAGGGTGTGCTGTGCAAGTCCAGGGCCTTGCTGGCTCACATAATGACAGCGTTTTCCCTTGTCTCCGGGGTCTCTGCATTCCTATGGCTGAAGGGAAACAGGAGGGGACATGACTAAGCAGAGGCGGGGCTGGAAGCTTTGAGATGGTGACTTTACGGTAAACCTGCTGACACGGTCCGTGGAGAAAGAGTCCCCTTAGCAGGCGAGCAGCCGGCGCCCACGTCAGATCCTGGAACTGCAGGGCGGAGCGTCTGGCCTTCCTGCCACGGCCCGGCCTTCCCATCCGAGCTGGCATCCCGGAAGGCAGATGGCAGCCTGTCTGTGGGCAGGTGCCGGCAGCTCCGACTGTGGTCAGCTGGGCGGCGCTGGCTCAGATGGCATGGGGGTGGGGGTAGGGGAACCGAGTCCCGTTTTTTGCCCTGATAGAAGGCTTTGTGTGGGAGTTGGCCTCTTGCCCTTCTGCTCTGGCGATCTGGGGCCTGCCCCTTGGGGCTGGAGAGGCCAGTCCTTGACCTGGCCTTGACCTGAGGCGTCACTTCTGGTCATTCCCAGTGTGACCTTGGACAAGTCACTTCACTTCTCTAAGACTCGGTTTTCTTAACGGTAAAATGGCGCAAATGAGTCCTAATCCACAGATCTTGTTGGGAAGGCCACAGGAAGAATTATATGGAAAATCAGATACAGAAAAGTATTAAAAGGCCTCAAAGTTTCAAGTGGAGGTGTATTCAAAACACATGCCATTCATTGAACCCTTACTATGAGCTGGGCATGTGAGTAGGCCTTTTACATGGTTTATTAAGGTTACCCTCGCAAAAACCCTCTAGACACATCTGATTATCCCCGCGTATGGACATGGAAACCTTTTTAATGAACGATGTGCCTTTTTAAAGCACAGCACGGGACTCAAACCGGGTGTGGCACGAAATCTCTTGCTCCTGACTGCTTTTCAAGACCTAGAAAGATAATACACTTCTGGAACACGCTTTTAGGTGCTGTTGGGATTCCTGTGTTTGCCCGTTTGCTTCCTTCCTTCCATTCATGGGAAAGACCAGTATTCCTGTGGCTTGCTGAGTAATCCCATGGAGGGCTGCTCCTATTAAAGCTCTTAACTGGAGTATTGATATTGTTCAGTAACCCTAGAGAAAAGGAAAAAGACAAATGTTCTCAGAAGGTAAAAAAACCCAAAAACCCAAAAACTCAGTCCAAAATAAAATAACAATAGTAATAGCAAAACAGGGTTCAATGGGGTAGTTCTTTTTTTTATTTTTTAAAAAAGTAATTTAACGTAATTTTAAAAAATTGACAAATTATAATTATACACATTTGCGAGGTGCATAGTGATGTTTGGATACTTCTCTGTATAGTGATCAGATGAGGGCAGTTACATACCCATCATCTCTAAGGTGGGACTTACATGTACTATTATATGTAGCATGACTCCATGAAAGGATAATTATTATTTAGATGTGACTGGACAACTGTAATTCCAAAACGCCTTCATTCCAAAATTATCCATAGTGCAGGCAGAAAAGAGATGAAAACCAGCAATGAGAGAAGTGGGATAAAATCAAAGGATTTTGAAACCTCTGAGAGCACAAAATCCACCCAAGGTAGATCGTTTTCTAACCACATTTATTTCTATTGTCTTAGTTGCATTTTATGCAAGCCTTCTGAGGTTTGGAAAGCATTATATCTCTTATCCAGAAGAGGAAATAGAGGCTCAGGGAGGTTCAGGGACTTGCTTAGGACCAAACAAGAGCTCCCCAGTGAGGCAGAAATCCAAAGACTTGCCACCCCTGGCTGCCCGTCTGGGGAAGGCAGCCTGCCTTGATTTCATGGTGTATGAGAGTAATGGCGGCAACCATGACAAACGTGGGCTGCCTCTATGTTTAATTACTTCCCTTTTAAACTTCACACCAACCCTGAAATATAGGTATCCGATAGCCACTGAAGTCTTACAGGTGAGTAAACCAAGACTTAGAGAGGTGGCACTTTGCCCAAGTTCACTCAGCTAATCAGAGGTAGAGGTGGGATTTGAACCTGGCTGGGCCTGGCCCGAGAGCCCACACGCTTGCCCACTGTTTTCTATGCGGTCACTGGCACAGCCAGGGGAGGTTTAAATGAGAGGGAGGGGAGGGTATACTATAGGGTATCTTGGTTCCGAAGTCCACTGGGGTTTTATCTGGCCCATCGGTGAGCTGGGGAGCGAGTCTGGCAGGCGACCTTCATTCGGGTTTGGTGATCAAGATGGAGGGCGCGTCCAGGAAGTCAGTATGTAGCAAGGCAGCTAGAAGGATGGTCTGAAAAGAGCAGGCGAGCGTGGCCAGTTTGGGCAGGTAGTGTGTGTGTGCACGCATGGGCGTCTTTCAGCTCAGTATTCAGGAGCTTATTTATTAAACCCCTCCTAAAAGATTTATTGAGCTCACTGCAAGATGCATAATTTTTATCTCTATTTTAGAGCCAAGGAAACGGAGGCCTAGAGCTATGCAGTGACTACGCAGCCCAAGCTCACACGGCTGGGAGGGGCAGGCTGGGATCCACACCCAGTTCTCTCTGCTACTGGGCCGCTGCGCCTGCTGCCTTTGTCTGCCCTTTCACTCAGTCTGGGGCCCTTCTCTTTCAAGCAGCGCTCGCTGCTGTATTTCTAAGCTGTCTTGTCCCAGCCCCAGCTTCTGGGGAAGTCCATGCTGGGTGCAGGCACGACAAAACTCAATTCCCAGAGACCAAAATGGTGCTCCTGGCTAGGAGCTCCTGGGGACGTCTGAGTCAGCTAGCTCTTGTTTTCTCGTCCTCGTTCCCTTAGCAGCACCTTGTGTGACCCGGGTAGATCTTTCCCTAAGGAGATGAGTGGTAGTGATGGCTAACAACTGCACACGCATGCGCATTCTCCGTCTGCACTGGGGAGGCTCAGCTACTTTGCAGGCGTCGCCCCCTTCAAGGAGGGCTCGTGCAGCTCTGCCAGCTATGTTTGCACGACAAACTCAGCTCCACACCTGCCCTCTCCTGGACCTCAGCCTTCCCACCCGCCAAAGGAGGGGACCCCCGGAGAGCGTCTAAGGGAGCAGCCAAGGCCTCTGTGGCTTCTGTGTAAAATTCTAAGGTTTCACTTTGTTTTTTTAAAAACATTTATCGGGGGTCGGGAGGGTAGGACGGGGGAGGAGGGGATGGGTATATACAACCACAACGAGTAAGATGTGCAACGTTTGGGGGATGGTCACGCTTGAAGCTCTGACTCGAGGGTGGAGGGGGGCATGGGCAATATATGTAACCTTACCACTTTACCCCCGTGACATGCTAAAATAAAAAATAAAAAGATTTTAATTGTATAAAAACACCCCAAACAAACATTTGAGAGAGACAACATCTCTCGCAAACCTTTTTTTTGGAGCAAGGCATGTGTTTTTTTTGTTTGTTTTTTTTTATTATTATACTGTGACCTGTGCCCAAATGTAATTGATTATCTTCCACTCTTTCCAAGAAATGGGGAAGATAAATTTAGCTTTGGAGCAATTTAGTACCGTGTCTCTGTACCATGGTCACAAGCTGAGCTCCTAATAGCACACCAGGATGAAGACACACACGTTTTCCACCCAGGGGAAATGTCTGTTTCGGTGACCAACCTCATCCCTCTCCCTCTTGCAGAGTGCTCAGCCCTTGGGCCATTTCGAGAGCTTGCTGTAGGGAAAAGCCCATTTTCCACCCGACAGCAGAGCTTTCTTTTTGAATTAGCTTTGAACACTGCAGCTCAGGAAAGAAAGATTGCTCACTTGGCTTTACTAAGTGCTTTTTATTTTCCCTTTTGACTACTGATTTCACAAGCATCCCTTTATCCACCACCACCCCACCCTCACCTCTGTGCTAGCCGGAGGGATGGGTCTAAGATGGTAAGTGAGACGTCAAATCTGGAATAGTCTTACCAGGCTGCAAGGAGAGTTGCAAGGCTAAGTCTTTGGTTCCGTTTCTGGCCAGCTGTCCCTTGTGGCTGCACAGTGTCTCCCGGCCAGGATGAAGATCTTTTCCTCTGAAGCATCATACATCAGCCACTCCTTCCCTACGCCCACCTGAGCTCTGGACCTGTGCAGAGAAGCCCGAAGTCTACTTTTTTGTTTTCAGGGTGTGTCCCCTTGAGACAGGTGGATTTTATTGGGGAAAAAAGATGCAGAATTGACCGAGAATGGTCTGCTAAGGCTGCACTGAAATTACTAACACGCTGCTGGTCTCGTCCACCAAGTCTGGGGCCACCAGCTCTTCCAGGGCTTTGCAGATCGAAAATAAATGTAGCTATTTGGTCCCTGGGAAGCCACAAGATAGTCTGGGAAAACACCACTTTCACACTGTTCCTGCTTTGCTCGAGAAGACTCAGTTGTGCTTGGCAATAGTTTCTGTTCTTGTGTAACAGAGTATTCCCAAACCCAGCAGCTTACTATAACAATAAATATTTATTATTTTCCACAATTTCTTTGGGCCAGGAATTTGGGGGGCAGGTTAGCTGGGGGGTTCTGGCCTCAAGAAAGAGTGTCCTCACTCATTAACAAAATGGATGGGGTGGTTCGATTCATTAACAAATAGGATAGTATGACTTGTCTTCCCAGCTTTGGGGATAAACGTGGTCAACAAAAAAATTATTTGGAAATGTACTTTGAAAGCAATAAAGCATAGAGAATAACATAAAATGGGTGTTCCCAACCTGTCCTAAGAAACAAAACATTTCTAATATCGTGGGGACTCCTGGTACCCCTTCCCTGTTGTGTTATCCTCTGGGCTACCTCTTCACTCAACGAGTGGCCAATTCCCCAAATGAGGACTTTATTATTCCCAGTCATTTGTCTTCTTGTTTTTTCCTGTCATTAGTCCTTAAACAATACTGTATAACAACGATCCACATAGCATTTACATTGTATTAGGTATTCTAAGTAATGTAGAGATGATTTTTTAAATTTTAAACTATTAAGGGGTACAAATGTTTTTGTTACCTGGATACCTTGTATAATGCTTAAGTCAAGGGTTTTGGTGAATAGTGTTCATTGCAACCAAGAGGTACATTTTTATCCCTCTAGCAGTCATTCGTCTTATACTTTTACTCTTTTACTGTACCAGCTTGTATGTGTTCCTGAGCAATGTGTAGTTTTTTTAAATTTTTTTATGACATTTTTAATTTTTAAAACTTAAAATCTTTATTTCTTAATTTTTTTTAAACAAATGGCTCATCATTCAACTTGAAGCAATGTATAACTTTTAAACTACATTACATTGTCATACTGCATGTATGACATAAATTTTCTGCAACTTGCTTTTTTTCATCCAACATATTTTACATGCAAATATGCTCATTCATCCATTTTTCACACTATAAAGTATTTTACTGTGTGGAAATACCATACTGTATTTATTTATTCTTTTGTTGATGGAGATTTGGGTTGTTTGTAATTTCTTTTACATTAATTGCTGGAGCTCTCCGTGCTCTGAATAGCAGGAAGTTCTCAGTCTCCCTCTTGAGGCTCCACCCTCCCAGCCACCGAGATGCAGGCATCTCAATGACTTTCTTAGAACTGAGGGATCAGTTCTGCTCAGGAGTTGCATCAGTCTGTGGCTGCCCTTGTTGCTGGATAGTGACATGATGTCACTGCTCAAAACTTGTTCCACGTGGTCTTTGTGTTCTTCTTCCCTGACACGGTAGCATCTCTAGGAGAAGAGCTGAGTTTGTAAGAGTATGAACCATAGAGCGGTAACCGACCTGGAGTATGTCCTAGGGCCTCTATTCTTGTCCCACATCATCCTGGGAAGTTCACCTAAGCTCATCCATGCCCATGGCTTCAAATGCCTGTCATCTGCTGCTGATTTCCAAGGTCAACCAGTCAACCAGGGTCAACTAGCCCTGGGTACCAGGGCTAGAGCTCCAACTGTCTGTGAGACACCTCAATTTGGATGTCTTCTGGGCACCCCCCATCCTTCTCTTCCACCCCTCAAACCTCTTCTTGTTACTATATCACAGTGACAGTCACCTCTATCCACCAGTTCCTCAAGCCAGAAACTGGGGAATCATTCTTGACTTCTTTCTTGCTTTCTATCCCACATGTAAAGAACCACCAAGTCCTGTCAACACCATCTGCTTCTTCATTCCCCTTGCCACGACCTCTGTCTAGGATGCCAGCAGGTCATCTGCAACAGCCCCTTGGCTAGTTGCTCCATCTCTGATATTGCCCACCTCTTATTCAATTTCTACATTCCAGCCAAAGAGATCTTTCTAACGTACAATCAGATCATGGGGCTTTCTGGTGGGTGGCTCCACTCCACTCTCCCCACCGACCCTTCCCTCCAAAACGTGAACTCTGGAGGCACTATGGAGGGGAGAAAAATGTGAACTCTGCAGAAGAACTAGCACAGAATCTGTGGGAAAACTCTGGGGTGGGAGGAGGACCTATCTTGCCTCAGCATGTGGTGAGAACGTGAGCCAGAGACGGGATGGGAATGTCACCAGCGGACAGTGTGACTCCTGTGCCCTCCCTCTCCCGTGCTTTGCGTTTGGGGTGTCAGTGCCTGCCTGGCACAAACTGTGAGGTGGAAAACTATGGGGACACCTTGGGTTCTCACTGCAGTTGAAACCAAGAATAAGCAATGAGAGGTAGTTATGGGCTGAACTGTGCCCCCAATTTGTATGCTGGTGTCCTAACCACCAGAACCTCAAGATGCGACTGTGTTTGGAGAGGACTTGATGGTTCACGGTTTCCATAAAACAAAAGAGGATTGTGGAATATAAACTTCTTGCAAAAGCATAAAATGCCATATAATTCTAAGGTGTTATTATTGTTAATCGGACAATTTATTACTGTCACAATGGTGAAAATGATGACTTTCTCCATTGAGGGCAGGGGTGGCTGATGAACCCAAACCCAAATCTATCTTTAAAGTAATAATTATGTTCAAATGAGGTCATTGGGGTGGGCCCTAGTGCAATATAACTGGTGTCTGTATAAGAAGAGGGGATTAGGACACAGACGGGTACAGAGAGAAGACACTATGAAGATGGAGAAGACTACCATCTACAAGCCAAAAATAGAGGATTTCTGACACCTTGATCATGAACTTCCAGCCTTTGGAATTATGAGAAAATACAAAAAAGAAAAGTTTCTGCTATTTAAGCCATCTAGTCTGGTATTTTGTTATGGAGGCCCTAGTAAACTAACAGAGAGGTTAGAAAGGGAAGACAAAACTATCATTATCTGCAAGTGCTATGATCATCTGCATAAAAAGTCAATTGAAGCATCGGACCCTCTTTTAGAACTAATACGAGGATTCAGCAAGATGTCCAGGCACAAGACCAACTACTAAAAACCAATAGCATGTCTCAACACCAGCAAATATAGTACCAACCATAAAACATAAGAAAATAAAATGCCACTCACAGTAGCTATAGAAAAAACAATATATCTAGAAATGAATTTATCAAGGAGTAAAGACACCTTCTATGGAAGAAAGATTTAAATTTAATTAAAAGACATAAAAGGCGGTTTTGAATAAATGGAGAGATATTCCGTGTTCATGACAGAATAACAGAACATTGTAAAGATGTCAATTGTCTTCAAGTTAATTTATAAATTTTATGTAATTAGATCAGAATTCCAGATGGATATGTTGAGAAACTTGACAAACTTATTCTGAAATTAGTATAAATGTCCACAAATAGCTAATCCAACTTTTAAAAAGAGGAAGGACTTGTCTCTTAGTAAGATACAACAAAGTCAGAATTACAGAAGAATCGTGTGGTTCTGGTAAGAAGACAGACAAACAGACCAATGGCATAAGATAAAGAGCTTAGGTGATACCACGCATATATGGGAACTTGACACATGATAATTATGGCATCACAGATCAGTGGGAAAGGTCCCACTGACTTGTAGATGGCTTTGAAAAACGGGGTGACTATATAACTATACCCCTACTTTATCCAGAATACAAAAGTATACCCCTACTTTATCCAGAATACAAAAGTAGAGTCTAGATAAATTAAAGGCTTAAATGTCAAAGGCTAAATAATCAGGCGGCTAGATGACAATATAGGGGAATATTTTTATAACTTAGTTGTGAGGAAGTCTTCTCAAATAAGACCTTTTAAACACAAAGCATAATATAGAAATTAATTAATTTTAATAAAATAATTACCTTTTAATAACATTTGAAAGTTATGGATTTCTAACCAATGGGATTAGAGAATTATAATCCAGTTGGAGGGACAACCTATAGACCAGTGGTTCTCAGTTGGAGGTAATTTTGCCCTCTCTGCCCTGGGAGATTCTGCAGTGTCTAGAGACATTTTTGGTTGTCACAATTGGGCCAGGGGTGCTAGTAGCATCTATCTAGTAGAGGCCAGGGATGCTGCTAAGCATTCTCCAATGCATAAGATACTCCACAAGAAGGAATTGTCTGTCCAGATAATAATAGTGCTGAGATGGAGAAACCTCGCTGCAGACGAATGCCATATGGAGATGCCACATTTACGACCAACCTAGAACATGAACCTAGACTGTATAAAAAATGCTATAAATTGTTAAGAAAGAAGGAGGGAACCCAAAAGAAAGTTGGGCAAAGTATACAAATACTTCATAAAAGGGGAAACACAAATGACTTGCAAGTGTAGGAAATGATGCTCAAACTCATTAATAATTAGAGGGATACAAATGAACACAACAGTGGATTATTACACCCACTAGCCTGGCAAAAACAAGAAAGTTGGATAATGCCAAATGTTAGTAGGAATGTGAGGATCCCCTGTGTACCACTGGTGGGGGTGTAGACGAATGCAGTGGTTTTGAAGAGCCACAAGGCAGAATTTAGCCAAGATATCATATCCGTATGGAAGGATCCAGCAATCTCACTGGTGATATCCCAGATCCTACTACACAGGTCCAACAGGGGACATCTTCAGGCTTCTTCATTGTGGTGCTGTTTTTGGTAGCAGGACATTGGAGGTCCCTAGAATCCACCACTGGGGGAATGGAAAGGTAAAATCTGGTGTAGGTACATAGTAAAACACTATGTGGCTGTCGGAATCCACAAACTAGTTATACATACACCAATGTGGCGAGATCTTAATTAAACAACTGCAAGAATTAAATAAGTTAGAATCGTGCCTAGCACACAGGTTAGCTTTTAGGGATGCCTTTGCACATGCCTTTTAGATACATTTAAATACATGTGTGCACATATTTTGGCTAGAACATGCACACGTGTGTTATAAATGTACATAAATTCATTAAACACCTGGCTTTGTTCACTCAGTACTATTGATGCGATATCAGTTAACACTTATTCAGACCTAACTGTGTGCCAGGCACTCTTATTTTTATCATTTGCCTCCTCATGCCTGCATAAGTAATTATTTTAAGGAGTTGATATTTATATACAATGCATGTGTATGGGGGAGGTGATAAAAATTAATTAAAAGAACTTTAACAGGAGAGAGGCATTACACTGGTCTGCTTGGGCTACTATTTAAAAAGTGCCATAGGCTGAGTGACCCAAACAACAGAAGTTCATTTTCTCACAGTTCTGGAACCTGTAAGTCCAAGGTGGAGGTGTTGGCAGGTGTGTCCCCCTGGGACCTCTGTCCTTGGCTTGTAGATGGCCACCTTCTCCCTGTGTCCTCACGTGGCCTTTTTTCTTGTGGTTCCCTGTTGTCTTTTCCTCTTTGTATAAGGATATCAGTCCTACTGGATTAGGAATCATTTAATGTTAATTACTTCCTTAGAGGTCTGTCTCCAAATACAGCCACTTTGGGGATTAGGCTTCAATTTAGGAACTTTGCAAGGATACAATGCAGTCCATGCAAGCCCCTGGGATGCTTGTTACATTCTGTTTGCTTTCCCTTTCCTTTCCTTCCCTTCCCTTCCCTTCCCTTCCCTTCCCTTCCCTTCCCTTCCCTTCCCTTCCCTTCCCTTCCCTTCCCTTCCCTTCCCTTCCCTTCCCTTCCCTTCCCTTCCTTTCCCTTCCTTCCTTTCCTTTCCTTCCTTTCCTTTCCTTCCTTTCCTTTCCTTCCTTTCCTTTCCTTCCTTTCCTTTCCTTCCTTTCCTTTCCTTCCTTTCCTTCCTTCCTTTCCTTTCCTTCCTTCCCTTCCCTTTCCTTCCTTCCCTTTCTTCCCTCTCTTTCTTCCCTCTCCTTTTCTTTTCTTTTCTTTTCTTTTCTTTTCTTTTCTTTTCTTTTCTTTTCTTTTCTTTTCTTTTCTTTTCTTTTCTTTTCTTTCAACAGAGTCTCACTCCGTCACCCTGAGTAGAGTGCAGTGGTGTCATCATAGCTCACTGCCACTTCAAACTCCTGGGCTCAAGCGATCCTCTTGCCTTAGCCTCCTGAGTAGCTCGGGCTACAGGTGCGTGCCATGACACCCAGCTAATTTTTCTATTTTTAGTAGAAACGAGATCTTGCTCTTGCTCAGGCTGGTCTCGAACTCCTGAGCTCAAGTGATCCTTCTGCCTAGGCCTCCCAGCATGCTAGGATTACAGGTGTGAGCCATCGCACCTGTCATGTTCTGTTTCTTGATCCAAGTGCTGCTTACACAGGTGTGTTTAGCTGGCGACGATTCATTGTACAGTTAGGATTTACAGACTTTTCTGTAGGTATGTTGTGCCTCAATGAAAGTCTTAAAAAGGATTGAATTTTAGCCACTGCTTTCTCTGCACTTACTGATATGTTTATGTGGATTCTCTACTTTGATTTTTTCCCCCTATAGTACTGTATTACTTTGCTAGGGCTGCTGGAACAAAGTACCATTAAATATAAACAAAAGAAATTTATTTCCTCACAGTTCTGGGGGCTGGAAGTCTGAGATCAAGATGGCAGGAAGGTTGGTCTTTTCTAAGGCCTCTCTTTTTGGCTTGTAGATGCTACCTTTTTTCCACGTCCTCACAGAGGGATCTCCTATTTGTGTGTGTCTGTGTCCAAACTTCCTCTTATTATAAGGACACCAGTCACACTGCATTCAGGTTCACCCTAATGAGATCATTTTAACTTACTAATAACTACCTCTTTACAGACCCTATCTCCAAATACAGTCACATTCTGAGGGACTAGGAGTTAGGACTTCAACATAAGAATTTTGGGGGGACGCAGTTCAGCCCAGAACAGGTATATTACGTTAATGGATTATCTGAAGAAATATCCTTGTAGTCCTACCTGATCATGAGATATTTTATACCTTGCTGAGTTCAAATTGCTAGGATTTTATCTAAGATTAAAAAAAAAATCTATGGCCACATTCAAATTTGTCTCACATTTTATTTTATGATGCTATCCTTGTCGGCTGTAAGTATCACGGTTATAATAACTTTATAAAACTAGGTGGGTAATTTTTGCTCTTTGCTCTATTCTGCAACGTAACTGCTGTAACCTCGTTTTATGTGTGCCTTGGAGGTGAAACTGAACAGCGGAACTCTATTACCGCAAACAAAAAAGTAAACCAAAGGTGGAAAATAGGAGGGAGTGATCGTAAAGATGGATGATGAACAGCACTGTGAGTGTAATTTCTGTATCCACGATCCAACTCCCACACCCTCGGAACTCACAAAGGGGCAAACAAAACAAGTCGGATCAAGTCACTCCCCTGCTCAAACTCTTCAGTAGCTCCCTACTGCCCTCCACAAAAGAGCCCACTCTTTACCGTAGTCTTAGGTTCTTTGTACTCTGGCCCTGCCAGTCCCTCCAGTCTTCCTCCCTCCACCTGGAACGGGATTCTAGTGCATTCACCTTCCTATCACTTCTGCTTGTCTGTTGGGATGCTGTCCAGACCCCCATCCCCTCCCTTGGTGAACTCCTCCTCCTCCTTCAGTACAGCCCAGACAGCACCTCCTCCAGGAAGCCCCCCAGACCTCTCCCATCCCACCCCACTTCAGGCTCAATTAGATGCCCCTCCTCCTGGCTCCCCCAACCTCAGCCCTTCCCATCCCATGGGCCTCATTGCCAGGGGTCCTTCCAGTCAGAATGTGCAGGAAGAATGACAATCTAACTCAGTGGGTGAGACCCGCAGATACACATCATGGAAACAGCAGCCTTCCCCTAATTAAACATTCAAAGAAATGGGAGTCAGCATTTGCTTTGATGGCCAAACCCCTTTTGAGAACATGACGGTTCTCAAAATGACATCTAGAGTTAAACACTGTACAAATTCCTATTTTGGGGTGAGATGGACGTGGGTGTGTGGGGGCATGCAGCACCCCCTTCTCTTAAAGCCTGTAGCCCACGGGATGCAACTTTTCCCCTTGCCGCTGCTCCTGGGCTGGCTGAGACAGGCTCTGTCGCTGTCAAGGGAGGGTGTAATGCCTCTAGCCTTAGTATTGTTTCCCTTCCCTTCTTTGATTCTCGAACGGGCCCCTTTGAAAGCACATCTGGCTCTTCTTTGAGCGCCAGGGGCCTTGACTCCTTGGAGAGACAGTATCCCGGGATCTTAGAGAATAGCAGCCCCTCCTGCATTGTATACCAGGGAAACTGAGACCCAGAGTGGCGAAGGGCTTGTCTGAGTCCACCTCTGGTGGGGCAGAGGCAGGTACAGGAACAGGGCTCTCGCTGCCCGGTGGAAACTTTCCTGGCAGTGCATGTTCTAGGCCGGATGTGATGCTGCCGCATCCTGTCTGGACCAGGGAAGAGGGGTGCAGCCTTAGGGAGTGATTAGCAAGCTCGGTTGCATTGTCAAAAAGCACAGCTCCGCTAGCCACAGGATTTGAATACGCAGCAGGAGTGGCCTCAATGAGTCATGAAACCGCAGGGGGCCCTAGCTCTTGTGTTTTTCTTGGAATTGGGTGTGTGGGTGTGAGCGCCCTCTCATGAGGACCTCTGCAGCATTGCATCCTGAAAGGAGGGTGACGGCTGGCCTGTGCAGAGAGCGCTTTGCTGTTTACAAAGCACTTTCACATGGCTTGACCCATTTCTACCTTAAGATAGCCCCAGGAGTAGGGATTATGATTCCCAGTTGAGAGGGCCTTGCCCACGGTCAGCACTTGTAAGTGGCCAGACTAGGATTCAAAATCCGGTCTTCCTGCTCCCAGGCGGAGGAAAGAGCATTTACTGGGCACCTCCCACTGCCAGGCCCTTGTCATCGGTTGTCTTAATGCAGGAGGAAAGTTGAGGCCCAGGTAAGTGGGACGATTTGCTCAGGGTCTCCAGCGGGGGAGTTCTGTCCTGCGGGTCTGAACCCAAGTGGCTCTGACTCTATAGCCAATGCGTGTGTGAATTCACTAGGTGCATGGCCTCCCACAGGGATTCCTGATAGGTATGGCGTGGTGGCTTGTCACCTTGTTGAAGTGGTTTCCAGCTGGCGAGTCATCGTCGTCATCATCATCCTCACTTTGCATAGCACTTATTGAGTGCTTACTATATGCCAAGCACTGCATTCTGTGCATCATATACTTGGTTTTCTTGGCTAAATTGTGCAGTTCTCCCCTGACTCCTACCACATCCATATGTCGCCGTCCTAACCCCAGTATTTCAGAATGTGATTGTATTTGGAGTTAGGGTCTTTAAAGAGGTTAAAATAAAATCACTATGGTGGGTCCTAATCCGATATAAATAGTGTCCTTATAAGAAGAGGAAATTCGGACACAGACACACACAGGGGAGACCCCATGAGGACACAGAGAGAAGGTGGCCATTGACAAGTCAAGGAGAGAGGCCTCAGAAGAAACCAACCCTACTGACATCTCAATCACGGACTTCTAGCCTCCAGAACTGCAAGGGACAAACCTATTGGAGCCATGTGGTCTGAGGCACTGTGTTTTGGGGGCCCTAGCAAACCAGTACCCCTAATCTCACTTAGTTCTCATAACCATTATGGGAATGAGCCTTCTGATCCCTGGGGGAGCCCAAGGGAATAGGCATCGTGAAGCTGCCAGAGAAGGACCTGCTGACAGCCAGACTGGTGCCCACATGTGGCAATTACCCTGGAGAGATTGCCACGGTTGGGGCTGGTGGCCCTCAGCTCTGTGAGCTCAGAGTCAGCCCGCCGAGAATGGAAATAAGCCTTGACTGGGCTCCGCCTCTGTGCCAGGCGTATAATTGGTGCCGTGTACACAGCGACCTGTGAGTGAGCCTGTTATCCCCTTGTCCCTGCACAGATGGGGACATAGCGGGTCAGGAAGCTTCCCTGACTTTGCTGGGGCCACAGAGCTCACAGGGACGAGAGGCGGAAAGTGGACCCAGCTTCGCCTGGGCATGCCAAGCTATTTGCTTTGATTGCCGAACCCTTTTTGAGAACATGACGGCTCTCAAAATGACATCTAGAGTTAAACACTGTATAAATTCTTATTTTGGGGTGAGATGGACTTGGGTGTGTGGGGGCATGCAGCACCCCCTTCTCTTAAAGCCCGTAGCCCACGGGATACCACTTTTCCCCTTGCCACTGTTCCTGGGCTGGCTGAGACAGGCATCTGTATTTGTAAGCCTAATGCCAACGGACCCATTTCCAGTGGGCAGTGCACCCTCGTGTGGTCTGGACTGCTCTGGGCGTTTGGGAGGATGTCTTGTTCCCTGCAACCATGCTTGCCACAAGGTTGCTTGGTGACGCTGGCATTGGAGAAAGGAGAGTGATAAAGTGTGTGTGTCTCCTCTTAAGCCAACAAGGCACAGTGGGCAGGAGAACGCACCCCGTGGGGCCAGCCTGCATAGGTTTACATCTCAGCTCTGTCACTTGCCAGCCGTGTGACCGCAGATAAGCTGCCTAACCTCTTGGTGCCTCTGTCTCCCCATCCAGGAAACACAGAACATTTGGATCACAGAGACCCCTGGGGCTGCCGGGAGGCCTAGGGGGTCAGCTCCCCTTGCAGTGGGGGAGGGGCCACAGTGCCAAGCGGGGGCAGTCTTGCCTTCCGGGCAGCCTGGGCTGGCTCGGCCAACCTCTCCTCCTTGTCTTTCCCTTTTCTCGACACCAGATCCGACCAGCCCTGGTTTGTTCACTGTCCTTCTCCGAACAGAACCCAATCCAGCAGGTCCTGACTGTCCTCCCCGGGTTTGGAAACCAGGCTCTGTGCCCTACACTCACTTTCTCCCGGTCCACACAGACGGCTCATCTCTTCCCCCGTGGGTGGGTTTTGGTAACGAGACTATTCCACCCCTCTCTGTTGCTTGTAAGCCTTTGTATCTGCCTTTCCCATTGCTTGGAGACTTCTCCTCCTGCCTCATTGTATGACCAAGTTTTACTCATCCTTGGTGTCAGCTTAAATGCCGCCTTCTCCGAGAAATACACCTTGACTTCAGCCTGGTGTCTGGGCGCCCACAAACCCCAGTGTGGAGATGGCCACGGCATTGCCGCTGCTCCTCCAGGCATTGGTCTCTCTCCACGTCCCCTCTCCTCCTGCCCCCAGGAGGTATAAGTTCTCCATCCTGCCCCCAGGGTGTAAGTTTGCTGAGGGCAGGAGTGTGTCCTTGTCATCCATGACTGAACCTACTGCTGTGATGTGCCTGAGGTCGTGATGCGAGTGGGAAGAGTCGGGACTAGAACCCAGATCTCACGGCTCCCCGGGAAGAGCTTCTCAGTCCCTCGTCCCTCCCCACAAACACCAAGCATGGGGCCTCACACTAGAGCTTGGTTTCATGCAGGGAAAAGACAGGCACGCACCCCCCACCTTGATGGATTTCCTCTCGTGCCTGTGCCCCTCGCCAGCCTCCTGTTAGTCACCCCAGTGTACCAGCTCTTGCAGCCTGGGGACCTTTGTCCCTGCTTTCCCTCTGCCCGCAGCTGCCTTCTCCCTGCCCTGTGCGTGGCTGGCTCCTCCAGCCTCATGTCCTCCCTCCCGGGGACCCTGGTCCACAACTGCCTCCCCCTGCCTTCCCTCGTGGCCCTGGCTGTGGTTTTGCTTCCTTTGTGCGCTGTCACGCCACAGTCTGCTGGCACTGGTTGGTTGGCTTGTTGCTGTCTGTGCCCCTACTACTCTATAAGCCTCGCAAGGGCAGTGGCCCTGCCACTGTATTTACTGCAGTGTCTACGCAGGCTTCTGAGCTCAAAAACTGCCTGGTGCTGGAATGAATGAAAAAGTCTGCCTTCCAGTGGGAGAGAGACTCTTTGACAAAGGATCACAGGAAAAAATAAACAATGACAGACCGTTACGGGAGAGTGTGCACGTCGCGCAAGGGCACAATACGCAGGGGCCGGCCTTTGTGAGTCTTGCACCGAGGCCCGGGTGGCACTGTGGGGTGGAAACCCGGTCGCTTCTGCAGAGAAGCCTCCCTGACATCCCGGACCAAGGTGGGCCTCCCTGTCGTAGCTCTGTAGGTCCCTGTCCTTTCTCTACGGCACTTGTTTCAAGACACGGATTTGTACAAGTCGTTTTATTTTTATCGTGGTAAAATACACATGAGATGAAATTTACCATGGGTGACATTCAGTACATTTACAATGTTGCTCAACCATCACTGCGGCCTGGTGCCAGGATTGTCTCACCATCTCCGAAGGAAACTCCGCACACTTTAAATAGTCGCTCCCCGTTGTCCGCCCCAGCAACCGCTAATCAGCTCGCTGGCTCTATCAAGTTGCCTGTTCTGGATATTTCACAGAAGTGGAATGCAATTAGTTTTTAAACTATGTATATGTTTTGCTCGTTGTCATCTGCCCCGGGGTAGGAATTGCATCTGGCTGGCTCACCTTTGCCAAGTCCCTGAGACAGAGGTTGACACGTGCAATACGTTCCACAAACAGTGGGGGCATGACAGAGGACATCTTCTCCACCAGGGTCTGCAGGCTCACTAGATGAAGGCAGTGTGACTTGCGAGATCACAGGAGTCTGAATGCACAGGTTTGGTTCTTTCAAACTGCCTCTTGTTAGATCAAGTGTTACCTTTGGGTAGTTACCGAACACCCTGAAGCATCAATTTCCACATCAGTGAAATGCGGACAGTGGAAATGCCCACCTCCTTCTGGTGACATGGGGACAGCTGACAATCTGCCTGCATGAGAGCCTGCTACGGCACCTGGCCCAGAGCAGGTTTGCACGAATGCTAGCTATTGTCCTTTATTATTTTCCCTGTGTTTCTCAACCTCAAACTCTAGGCTGGGTAATGTGCAAAGTCCACAGTTGGCAAATGTATTTTAGTTTGAATGATGCCTAAAGGAGCTTAAAAATCAGGCAGGGGGGCATTCAGATTGAAACTGCAGAGAGTTCAGTTGGGATGAAGATAGAGAAGAGACCTCTCCCAGAAAGACGTCTCTTTCATGAAGTTATTCTGCAACGCCAGCATCTGAGGAGCTCCTGACACTGGAAGTTTGTTTTGCTTGCTCTGTCAGTCGCTGTGGGCCAGCTGCGGCTCTGCTTCATGGCTTTTTATTCCGGGATCCAGAATGAGGCAGCGGCCTCATCTGGGCTGTGCTGTCCCTGTGGCAGAGGAAGAGGCAGGGGGTGGCCTCAAAGCTCCTGCTCCTGTGTTGGACACGTCCCTGCTGCCACACCAGCCATAGCCAAGCCCGGTGTTGAGGGGAGGAGAGCAGCAGGGACCTCTTCCAGGGAGAGCAGCAAATGACTGGGAATAATGTTAAAGCAGCCACCCTCTGGTCTTAGAGCTTCAGTGGTTTTTCGGGGACATAGTCTGGTGCATCCCTTTAGCTCACTCACTTAAACTCCCCACCTGCAAGTTGGAACCACCACACCAAGAGTTTTAGGAGCGCTGTCAACTGGAAGCAGGTACCACGTGGTTTGTGAGGGTCTCCTGCCCTGAAGATTTGGTCCACAGATGGAAATCTTTGAAACTCCCTTCATGGCAGTATTATTTATGGTAAAGAAAAACTGGAAACAATGCCGATAGCCAGCAATGGGGGAACGGCAAACGCATAGTGGTTTGTTCATGCAATGGTATTCTACAAGCCATTAAAATAAGTAAATGACAGCTAAATATTAAACTGGAGGAATCTCCAAAATATATAAGGGTGAGTGGAGCAAGCAGATATGGGATGATAACAACATTATAACATGTAAATTATTGGAAACAGTCTGGCAGTTCCTGAAAATGTGAAATATGGAATTACCATGTCACCCAGCAATTTCACTCCTAGGTATATATCCAAGAGAATTGAAACATATGTCCACATAAAAACCTACACATGATGGCCGGGTGTGGTGGCTCACACCTGTAATCTTAGCACTCTGGGAGGCTGAGGTGGGAGGATCACTCGAGGTCAGGAGTTTGAGACAAGCCTAAGCAAGAGTGAGATCCCTTGTCTACTACAAATAGAAAGAAATTAGCCAGGCAACCAAAAATAGAAAAAATTAGCCAGGCATGGTGGCACATGCCTGTAGTTCCAGCTACTTGGGAGGCTGAGGCAGGAGGATAGCTTGAGCCCAGGAGTTCAAGACCAGCCTGAGCAAGAGTGAGACACCATCTCTACTAAAGATAGAAAAATTAGCCAGGAGTGGTGGCGCATGCCTGTAGTCCCAGCTACTCAGAAGGCTGAGGCAGGAGGATCACTTGAGCCCAGGAGTCTGAGGTTGCTATGAGCTATGATGATGCTGCAGCACTCTAGCCTGGGCAACAGAGCAAGACTCTGTCAAAACAACAACAACAACCCAAAAAACAAAACAAAACAAAAAAACCCCAGAAACTCATAAATGAATATTTATTGCAGCATTATTCATAATAGCTGAAAAGTAGAAGCAACCCAAATGTCCGTCAAGAATAAGTAAAGAAAATGTGGTATTTATATATCATGGAATACAACTCAGTGATAGGAAAGAATGACATAATGTCTTTTGCAGCTACTTGGATGGGACTTGAGGCCATTATCCTAAGTGAAATGACTCAGGAACAGAAAAATAAATGCTGCGTGTTTTCGCTTATAAGTGGGAGCTAAACTATGGCTACCCAAGGGTACACAGAGTGGGATTATGGACACTGGAGACTCACGGGGGAAGGGGTGAGGGGAGAGTGTCCACCACTTGGCCAATGGGTACACCAAAAGCCCAGATACCACTACTATACAATGTATACCTGTAACAAAGTTCAAACGGTACCTCCTAAATCTAGTTTTTAAAAAAGGAAAAAAAAATGTCCATCAACAGATGAATGGAAACACAAAATGTGGTATATCCACCAAATGGAATATTACTGGGCCATAAGAAAGGAACAAAGTAGCTGATACGTCCCACAGCATGGGTGCACCTTGAAACCATTATGGTTGAGTGAAAGAAGTCAATTGCAAAAGTCACCTATTGCATGATTCGGCTTGTATAAAATGTCCATCACAGGCCCATCTATAGAGACAAAAGTCACATTCCTGTCTGCCAGGGGCTAGGGGGAGGGGAGAGTGGGGAATGACTGCTTAAAGGGTATGGAGTTTCCTGAAGTGATGAGAATGTTCCAGAATTAGTTAGTGGTGATGGTTGCACAACATTGTGAATGTACTAAATGTCACTGAATTGTATACTTCAAGATGGTTGGAAGGTGAGACTTTATTATGTTATGTGTGTTTTACCACAATAGGGAAAAACAGGCAGAACAACATATATACGGTGCGTATGAAAACCTGCAGAGGAACTATACATCCCAGTGTCAGGGTAGTGGGTATCCTGGGGAAGGAGGAAGGGTGAGTGGGTGGTGAAGGAGTTTCCATCATACTATATCTGTAATATTTTATTGCTTTAAAATGCCGTGAAGGGCATTTTGTCAAAATGGCAAAATGCCAACATTGATTAAATCTGAATTAGCGCATGCATATGTATTATACGATTCTCTGCATTTTTTCTGAATGTTTGAAATATAATTAACAGAGAAGAAAGCCCAACACCTTTGCAAACCCTGTTTCTGGGCAGCTGAAAGCGAGTGTGCCTCCTGCCCCCTGCATTCTGGGAGCAGACGATGTAGGGAACAGGGAACATTACATCTCATTGTGTTCTTGCCTGGCTGCATCCCATTATTTTAGTTTCTATTGAAATTAATGATGCGGGGACCTTATTTTTTTTCCTGCCTAGACCTGGAACTTAACTCTGATCAATGAATTCCATCTTCCGGAGGCATGGTGACGGGCTGGGGGTGGGGGGTTCATCTCAGATAATTGCTTTTTCCCTTTTGTTTGGTGAAAGACAGAGTTTTCCTTTCAGGGCCAGACTGTTCAAAGATAAGGCAGTAAACTTGTTTTCTCAGTTTGTGATTTTTTTAAAAATGAGTTATTCCATCATCATTATAAGCAATTCTTCAATCTATAGAGCCTCTCAGAAATGATGAAGCGGGAGAGGGAGGAAGCGCGGGTGCTAATTTTAGACGTTACTGATTATGCCGCTTGAACAAACAAATTCTGAGGGTGTCTCTGGGGACATGAGGCAGGAGACGGCGGGGGTGGCTTTTCCTCAGGAAGATTTAACAGCTTTCGACGTCTTGTACTTTTTCTCTGTAAGGCAGAGTGATTGCCCTTTTCATTTCAGAACCACCTATGCAATGAAGTTATTAATTTAAACAAAATTCGGCTAAACTTATATATCCAGCAACAAGCATGATGCCGCTGGGGTCACCTTTCCTGAAGGTCCCTTCAAGGTCATGTTGCCCAACAAGCTCATTTTACAGATGGGAAAACGGAGGCTCAGTTCGGCAGGAAGACTTGCCCAGGGTCCCAAAGTCTGTTTTCTGTTTCAAGGTCGGATACCTATCTGTGTGGTCTACTCACTCAACTACTTCACTCACCTATCTTAGACTCTTTTATCTGTTTCTAAAAAGCAAACTTTTCCTTCCAGGAATATAGATTTCCCACTAAGAAGATTTTTCCATGGGACCATTGTGCTGTGAAAAAAAAATACACGTTGGAGTTAGAAAACCTGGTTCGAATCCCTGTTCTGCCTGAGAACCTATATTATTTTCAACCAGTCATGTATCTTGCATAAATGTCAACTTCCACCCCCCCATAAATTGGGCTAAGGATCCCCAAATCTAAGGGTTGTGGTGAGACAGCAGATATTCCTTGTGTTTGAGAAACTTGGATTCAAAGAAAGGGGCCCAGCAGGTAGTGACTTTGCGGACAGACCTTATATACATACAATGGAATATTATTAAACCATAAAAAAGAAAATTCCTGCCATATGCAACAATATGGATGAACTGGAAATAAGCCAGTTGCAGAAAAACGAATTGCATAATTCTGTTAATACTTGTATGGAATATCTAAGATAGTTGAATTCATAAAAGCAGAGAGTAGAAGGTGGTCGCCAGAAACTGTCTGGGGGCAGAGGGGGGAGTTGCTATTCAAGGGGAATAAAGTTTCAGTTATGCAAGGTGAATAAATTCTATAGCTCTGCTATGTAACACAGTGCCTATAGTTAACAATATTGCACATTCAAACAATAACAATTTGCACATTCAAAAATTTATTGAGAGGATGGATCTCATGCTAAGTTTTCTTACTACAGTAAAGAAAGAAAGCTCGTATTAAAAGATACAAAATTGTAGCTAGATAGGAGGAATAAGTTCTAGTATTCTATACCACTGTCAGATGACTATAATTAACCATAATATTAACATATTATTAATAGATACTTTCAAATAGCTAGAAGGAGGATAGTGGATATTCCCAAAACAAAGAGATGGTAAATGTTTGAGATGATAGATATGCTAATTTCATCATTATACATTATATGTATGGAAACATCACTATGGACCCTATCATTATGTGCCCCATAAATATGTACAATTATTATATGCCAATTAACAAAATAAAATTAAATTAAAGAAAGAGCTTGTGGAGTTTTACTTTTTTGGGATAAAGAGGACTGAAGAGGGAGACTACGTATTTTGGAATGATATTTTGAAGGCTGACCCAGGAGGAATGCAATTTTCTTGGCATAATCTGCTTCTAGCAATTCTGTTTTTGCTAGAAACATATCAGTTTAGCCATTTTCTCATCAAGGCCTCTGACATTGCTCCCTGTGGACAGAGTCTTCTGGGGTTTCCACTGAAGTAGAGCCGGAACCACCAAGACTGGATTGGGGCTCCCAGCAAGGGCCCCCCGCTAAAAATCTTTGCACATGGTTTATAAGGCATGTTGTATGGTGGTGCCTGTGACCCCTTTTCCATTTCTGAGCAGAGTGCCAGTGCTCTTTCCCAGGTTCCCAGATGCTGGTGGGCCCTGGGTAGGGAGGAAGATCCGGAAGGAGTCAGCGGCCTGCTTCCTGCCACCCCCCCCCTTTTCCTTTCAACCAGGTACTCACAGGCTCATGGGCTGAGACTCTGCTGTCCTGATCCTGCCCCTGTCCTTGTGAGCATGTATGGTACAGGTCGATGGAGCACATTCTGTGGCCTGTGCTATTTCACTTTTTTCCAAACAAGTTCTTCAGTACTACCATGAAAGGAGAGCCCATTTTCTTATCAACCTAAAGTCTGTGTTTGTTCTTGCCAGTAGTTCAGGTATCTTATCTTCGATTCTGAAATCTTAGAAGCTCCATAAACCAGAAGTTCCTCTGCTGGGAAAGTTCTTTTTCCTAACCTCATCCGAACAGACACAGGGCTATTGGTGTTCTTTATTTATCCCACTTATGAAAATTGCATATCTGTTTTGTGGCAGATACGAGTGTCTTTGTTATACTGCCCCCAACTCTGCTGGGTGTGATATACAATAGCATATAAACAACATACGCCTTTTCTCAAATCAGGAATATTTTGATTTCTAAAACGCTTCAGGCCCTAGAGCTTTGGATAAAAGATTGCATCTATATAATGTATAGCACATTACCTATATAATGTACAGCAGTAATGAATAGCTGCTTGGCTATTCTCTTGTTGCTGTGTGTTTGAGATTTTTTTTTTTAAACACTATTCTATCATATAAAGATATAAAGTTATTCCTCACTAATCCCTCCTTCCTTTGGGATTATTTCCTTGGGAAGACTCCTCAGAGTGAAATTATTTTATCAGAGAGCAGGAGGAGTTTTATAGATCGTGTGCCCAGTACCAGGCTAGGCCTTCTGAACTGTTAGGTTTGTGACTGTTACCCAAACCTGGTCATCCTCTCCTGACTCCGGGGAGGGGGACTTGTGTAAGGTGCCATCCTGTTCAGATGAGGCTGTGATGGTGAGCAAACAGCAGGACTCCATACAAATAGTCAGTTGCCCTGTTAATGTCTGCGTGGAATTCCTGGGTGCAATGTGGTCTCACCAATTCTGTTGGCTGTCTGTCTAGGAGGCATTTATCCATCCATCATCCACCTGTCCTCCCATTGTTCTATTTTCCACCCATCTATCCACCCATTATCCATCTATACTTCCATATTTCCACCCATCCATCCATCATCCATCTATCCTCCCAATATTCCATTTTTCCACCCATCTATCCATCTATCCTTCCATATTTCCATCCTTCTATTCATCCATTGACCATCTATCCTGCCATTGTTCCATTTTCCACTCATCTATCCACCCATTATCCATCTATACTTCCATATTTCCAACCATCCATCCATCATCCATCTATCCTGCCATTGTTCCATTTTTCCACCCATCTATCCATCCATTATGCACCTATCCTTCCATCTTTCCATCCTTCCACCCATTCACCCATCCTTCATGGGATATTTATTGAGGATGTAACTCTTATCTAGGAACCAGAATTAGAGCAGTGAGCAAGACAAAGTCCTTGTTCATGGAGCCTATGGGATAGTTGAGGTGGGAATGAGAAATGGACAATAAACAACAAATGAATAAACAAGATGGTATCAGATAGAGTTAAGTATCATGATCAAAATAAAATGAGGTGGCAGGATTGAGGGGAGGCTACTAGTTTGCACAGGGCAGTCAAGGAAGACTCCTTTGAGGAGGCAGTGTTTGAGGCTTAGATGACAAGAAGGAAGCTGTTGTACAAAGATTTTGGAGAAACAGCCTTGAATCCAAAGAAACAGCCAGTGTGAAGGCCTTGGGAAGGGAAGGAGCTGGCAAAGGAGCTGTGAAGGAGGAAGACATGGGAGCAGGTTCTCCCTCCCCTCAGCCCCTGGGAACCACCATTCTACTTTTTGATTCTATGAGTCTGACTATTTTAGATATCTCATAAGGAGGATTATGAAATACTTGTCTTTTTTTAAATGGCTTTATTTAATTGGCATACAAAAACCTGCACATGCGAGTACTAATGTGTGCAATTTGATGAGTTTGGACACAGGCAAACACCTGTGCTGTCGTCACCACAGTCAGTGTAATAGACATACCTAACACCTAATTGGACAGGGAAGATATAAAACATTTCCATTCTTATGCAAAAGTCTTTTGGACAATGCTGGTCTAATTTGACATATAATCAGGTCTATCATTTTCCTTGGTGACTGTTCTGGGCTGAATTGTGTCTTCCCAAAATTCATATGTGGAATTTTGAATATGCCAGTACCTAAAAATGTGACTGTATTTTGAGACAGGTTCTTTGTAGAGGTGGTTAAGATTGAATGAGGTCATTGGGGTGGGCTCTAGTCCAATGTGGTTGGTGTCCTTATAACAAGAGATTAGGACTTAGATTTGCACAGAGGGAAGGCCATGTTCAGAGACAGTGAGAAGACGACCATCTATGAGCCAAGGAGAGAGGCTTTCAGAAGAAACCAACCCTGCACACACCTTGATCTTAGACTTTCAGCCTCTAGAACTGTGAGAAAATGTATTTCCATGGTTTAATCCACCTGGTCTGTAGCATAATAGTTTGTTATGGCAGCCTGGGCAGACTAATGCAGTGTTTTATTTTGATCTGTTAACAACACATGAGGGTTCATTGAACTCTTTGGGAATTCAAATCTGTGCTGCCTTGGCCTGTGGAAATAAACTAGTTTTGATAGCCTGGGTGTGGATGTTGAGTATTGATATGTCATTCCTGTTGTCCGGGGCTGTTATGGTCACCACCCTCTGTCATGTGACTTTTGAAGAACGGATGCAGAGTAAACTTTGTGGATTGCTTTCTTCCTGTAATTAAGTTTATGACCTTTAATCTTAGATCTTCATGTACTCCTTTTTTATTGCTAGATCATATGGTAAGTATGCCTCTTTTTAAATCAGTAGCTGGGTCGTACAGTCTACTCACAGAGTAGACATAAGAAAAAAAATTCCAAAGACAATAACAGTACAGGATCAGAAACAAGGAAATCAGATTTCTAGTTCAACATTGCATAGTCTGGATTTTAAAAATGTTATATAATATTATATATAATACAACATATAGTTACAGTATGATTGCAATGTTACATATATAATTATAATATTTTATATATAGTGTGTGTATCTATCAGTATAGATGTATAGTACTGCAGTGTCCTTGGTTTTGCTTTCCATGGTTTCAGTTACCTGCAGTCAACTTCGGCCCGAAAATATCAAATGGAAAATTCCAGAAATAAACAGTTCATAAATTTTCCACTGTGCACTGTTCTGCATAGCGTGATGTAATCTCATACTGTCTGCTCTGTCCCACCTGAGACGTGAATCATCCCTTGGTTCAGTGTGCCCACCCCGTACACACTCCCCGCTCGTTACTTGCTTAGTAGTTGTCTCAGTGACCAAATCAACCGTCTTGGTGTTGCAGTACTTATGTTTAAGTAATCCTTATTTTACATAACAATGGCCCCCAAATGCAAGAGTAGTAATGCTGGCATACTATGGTAATTGTTGTATTTTATTAATTAATTAATTAATGTCATTGTTGTGAATCTCTCATAAGCCTAATTTAGAAATTAAACTTCATCATAGATATGTATGCATAGGCAAATACATGGCATATATAAGGTTTAGTTTTATCTGAGCTTTGAGGCATCCACTGGTCTTGGAACATATCTCCTAGGGCTACTGTATACATGAATTACGTTCAGATGGGTGAACCCCCCACCCCCAGGAAACTTTTCTAATATTGTTAGATCTGTGTTCTGCTGCTAATGCCTTTCCTCTACCTTTTTTTCAGCAGCAGTTACTACCCTGATATTTTGAAGAATCATTTCTTTGTTTTTTTAAAAAATATGGCTTCAGTACTTCTCTATGTACCCCTTAAACAATTATCTAATTTAGAGCTGTTTGTCTTTGAACTATATAAAAGTGGTATCATGCTTACATGAGTTGTACTCCACAACTTAATTCTTTTTATTTTATATTATGGTTCTAAGATTCATCCATGTTGCCTGTAGCTATAATTTGATTTTCTCTGCCTACAGTACCTTGTTGTATATATACATAATTTATTTGTTATCTTTTGATAGACATTTGAGTTCTTTGCAGCTTTCCACGTTACAAACAATGTTATTTCGAACATTCTTGTACATGTCTCCTATTGTATATTGCAAGAGTTTCTTTTGGGAATGTACCTAGAATGCTTTAACAATTAAAAAAATGTAAAGGACATATACAAATGTAAAATATGCTTGAATATAATTCTACTTTATTTGACTAAAATTAAACAAATGGCTTTTTTTTTGTTTGAAATCATCTATATTTAGGATATTCCAGAAGGCTGATATTTTATTGTATTATTAGAAATTCCTATAATTTATCTAATTTCTTAAAATAAAGGTAGTTTAGAATTTTCAACTCAGTGGTTTTCATGGAGGTAGTCTTAAAAACTCTTATTTGAGATGCTTTAATCTTCCTTTTACTTTTGTCTCTATCCTGGTTTCTTGGCTGGACGGTAAGCAATGAGAAGATATGTAACAAGGATATAGTGCCTACATTTATGGAGAAGGAAATTGAGACTCAGTGAAACTAAGTAGTTTGTCCAAGTCACACAGCAGATCTGGGATCAGTCCAAAGCCCATGCATGTCCCACTGCATGATGCTGTGAGTCACAAATGTTTGTCCCCTCGTCCCATGACATCTGCTGTCACCTCTTACTAGTACTGGGGTTGGAAGAGGAAAGGAAGTCTCTGCATTTGTCTACTACTTGTCTACTAATGGCTACCATTTCTTACATGGCCACTATGTGCCTGCCAGACACAGCACTAGATACTCATCGATGGGTCTCAGTTAATCCCCATAACGACAATATGATGCTGATAGTACCATCCACATTTTTCAATTTGAGGGGAATAGGGCAGAGTAAGTAGATACTTAGGGTCACACAGGTAGAAACAGATGGCAGGGTTGGGTGGCTAATCCAGGTCTGTCTTACTCCAAAGGCTTTATTCTTTCTAAAAATATCATGTTGTCTTTAGAGGGAGAAAACACCAAATGTGGTGTCACTTCCTACTGGACTCTGATTAAATATATGCACCTGTGTTGCTAGAAGGAAGCAGGATGATGACAAAAATATTTCGAATGATCATGAAAATTCAATTTAGATGTACCTTTGGGAGGACGCCACCCTGGGCTCAAACCCAAACGGAGCCTTTTGTGATTTTTGACCTTTAACCCCTGGTTGGAGTCCTAGTTCCTACTGGGATTTCCATCAGGGGTGGTAGAGAAGCTGATTGGCATCACATGGACAATGGATAGTCTTCACAGTGGGGTTGGGTTTAGGAGTATGGATGCTGAAGTTGGGTGGGCTTGAGTTCGGATCCTGGCTCTTCCATGTATGAGTTCTGTGATCTTGGGTGAGTTACTTAACCTCTTTGAGCCTGAGTTTTTGCATTTGTGTGATGGGGATAATTAATTGTGACTTTTTAAAGTCACAATTTGAGTACTTGCAGTGATTGATTAAATCCATGCAAACCTCTTAAAATAATGCTACTGTAAATACCCAATACCAGCTATTAGTATTGTTGAGTGGTAATGGTAAAGAAATAGAGCATTGGATCAGGCTAAGGCTTCAGGATCCAATCAAGAAATGAGAGGAATGCACAGGTTCTTCTATTGTGGGTGATTAAAAATCTGCACCTATTTGATGCTTTGTAATCATTGGACAAAGTCCACTAGATCTTCTCAGTGGCCTTGCTACAGAGAAGCATCTTGATACCGATGGCCCCCTCCTATCTACGAGAAAGCTAGGCCTGGCAAGGGGTGGGGAGACAAGTGACTCACTCAAGGTCACAGCTGCTCTTTCTCTCCCTCCCTCCTTCCCTCTTCTTGTTCCCTCCTCCTTCCCTCCCTCCCTTCTATTTTTTTTTCTTTCCTTTTCTTTCTCATTTTCTTTATTTCTCTTGATAAATAATAGTTGTACATGTTTATGAGGCATAATATGATGTTTTGATATATGTATACATTGTAAAAAGATTATCAAGCTAACTAACATATCCGTCGTGCTACCTAATCATTTTTCCCCACCCGCTCTTCCTGGGGACAGAACCTGGTGGCTTATTTGAGTCCCACGTTGAATGAATTCTTCCCAGTGATCTTTTTAGGTTCCAAAGGGCCCTTGAAAAATAAAACAGAGACTTCTAAAAATCCTACTGGAAAGGACATTTCCTCTCCACTGCAAAGACCCAGCATGCCCACTTCCTTTGGTATTCCTTAAGATGGTGAGTTGGCCCTGTGAGAGTGTGGGGTCCTATGTGAATCATGTTTGGGGTGGCAGCTGCACTGGTGTGAAGGTGATTTGCTTTTAAGCCCTGTGGACTGTTCTGTCTTCATGGCCAACTACCTACCTGTGGCAGAGACTGGTGTCTGAAATACAGGGTCTTTTTCTGGTTCATGGAGAAATCAGACATTCTGTTGTTCTTTTCTCTTAGAATTATCCAGTTATGCTTGGGAGTTTTCTTTCTATGTTTCCAAGAAGTTGCCAGAGTTATAGCTTGGTGTGTTTGTATCAAAATCAAATCATTAACATGGTACATTTTAAAAAGAAGTAACATAACTTTTTTTGTTTTTTTTTTTTTTTTTTTTGAGACAGAGTCTCACTTTATTGCCCAGGCTAGAGTGAGTGCCGTGGCATCAGCCTAGCTCACAGCAACCTCAAACTCCTGGGCTCAAGCAATCCTGCTGCCTCAGCCTCCCAAGTAGCTGGGACTACAGGCGTGTGCCACCATGCCCGGCTAATTTTTTTCTATATATATTAGTTGGCCAATTAATTTCTTTCTATTTATAGTAGAGATGGGGTCTCGCTCTTGCTCAGGCTGGTTTCGAACTCCTGAGCTCAAACGATCCGCCCACCTTGGCCTCCCAGAGAGCTAGGATTACAGGCTTGAGCCACCGTGCCTGGCCTCATAACTTTTTGACAGTATAATTGGGTGGG
>VSMD01130378.1:0-50727 GCA_008750895.1 Mirza zaza
AATGGTATCATAGCTCCTTGCGATTTATCTCAAATTTTAAGTTGGCAAATAAAATTTTAAGTTTAAGTTTTAAATTTTAAGTTGGTTTTAAATTGCTGACACAGCTTATTTGTTGCTCATTGCCTCTTCCAAATAAACTCTGGGTAGTTTGGGTTGTGGGGAAATGATACTCTCTCCTCTCGCTGCAAATCCTTACAAGAGCTTAAAACAGATAATAACAACCAGCCCTTGACCAATTTACTAGAGAAGCTGTTCATACATGATGCCTATTAATTGTCTTTCCTCTTTCCTCCCTGGTTAGTATAACTAATAGATGAATATTTAATATTATTTGTATGTTCCACTTTTCTTCTTATGAAATTTAATATTTTTAATAAATTATGTGATTTGTCATAAGGATCACCAGAATTAATGATTTGACCATTCCTCTCCACTAAAAATTAAGTGATATAAAATATTTGCTGCAAACAAAGGAATTGGACGCTTGTTTTTAAGTTAAACTACACTATACCTACCAAAACTTGAGTACTCAATCTTGAATTTGAGGCAGAGAAATTTGCTTTGCCTCCATTTGTCCAACTAAAACAATGTATATGTCTTTTATGGGGGAAAAAGTTTATCCTTAAAACTCTAAATTGCATTTATTGGAGTATAAACGTCGTGCTATGTTATTGCTTTGTTATCAATATAACAATATCTGTCCCAAAGAAAAAGCTTCAGAATCACAATGAATTGTTTTGTTTAACTTAGTCAAGGGCAATATAAACCACTGACATTTCTTCTTGTTTGACTGTACTGAGTGCCATTTCCTCAGAACCAGAGTGATTTTACAGATTATTATGCTATATTCTAACAATCAATAGAAACAACTGTTAAAAAACCAAATATTGTGAATTTTTGAATTGCATATTAAGGGGTTTGTGTTTCTATCAGTAAAATAGAGATTTACAATACCTAACTCCAATTATACTTCAATGTAAATCCACAGTATATGAAGAGTGGAGGGTGGGGGAAAGGATGGATGGATGGATGGATGGATGGATGGATGGATGGATGGATAGACCATGAATATCACTCCTATCTTGACTATAAATTGCTACTTTGTAGTAAGTAAAAATAATCACAATAGTAATAACATGATGGAAGACTAGACAGAGATATATTAATACTTAAAAAATTATTCTCAGTGTTATCTTAGATACTAAATTGTAAATCAATATGAGAGGTATTAAAAGCATCAAAATATCCAAACAAGCCAAAGGAACAAACCAGAAACATAGTGTATAAATACAGTTACACTGAATTACTCCATTTCCAACCTCTAACTCTTCAAAGAAAAGGAAAATATGCTTTGTCTATGTGCATGGCAATAGCATCTACTCCTTGGCTTTTTTTTTATTTTCTAGCCAAATTTAGCAGTGGGGGGTTGAATACGAACTTTAGTGACACTAATGCTAATAAGTTCTGATAAACCCCTACCATCCGACCAGCCTACTCGTTGGCTTTTTACAAAACTGAGTAATCAGAAATAATTCAATTCATAAAAAAACACTGATACAAATTCAATCTCAGCCTAATATGATATTAGAATAATATCAACATAAATAATAGCTTCTGTGTAGTGGGTAACAATGACAGGTAATTTCATTTTAATTAAATGTCAGTATGAAAATTCTATTCATATTTATCATGATAACTATGCAGACCATGTACCAAAACGAACCAAAACAGCAGTTTGAATGTGGTTATTTTCATTCAAAGATATTGTACCTGCTGGCAGTCTGATTAGTATTTACTCATTTTAGCATTAAAAATATCAAGTTTAATTTTTGAAATTGTGTAGTACTATCAATATTATAAGAGATAATCATGCAGAAAATCAATTTGCACAGTAATTACACAATACTATGTTTGCACTAGTAAACTTTCACAATTACATTTCAATAGCAGCAAAATAATTTTTCTTGAATTTAGTTCAAATTGTTCAATTATGAAGGGGAAACCCTTTATTAACAGAAGTCTGCTTCTGAATTAGTGTGATGTTCAGAAGGCCCATGAAGTGCCTTTGAGTGCAAGTAGCTACAGTCAGGACCACTGGCCTCTAAGATGCCTTATTGCAAATTAGAAAAACGCACCTCCTGAGCTGCTTGGGGAATAAGCTTGGGCTCAACTTCAGCTCACACATATTCCCCGAGCCAAGATCTTCTACAGGGCACAACCTATACAAGCATAAGTCACACATTCTGGAGGTCTAGCAAAGTCCCCTGTAATGGCTTGTCTGCAAAGTTAAAACATAAAATGTATCTAAGATTTCAATGGTCAGTGGAAAAATCTTAAAATTATCTTAACCAGGCCAGGCCTGATGTCTCTCATGCCTTAATCCCAGAAGTTGGCTAGGCCAAGGCGGGAAGATCGCTTGAGGCCAGGAGTTCAACACCAGCCGGGGCAACATAGCAAGACCCTGTCTCTACAAAAAGTAAGAAAAATTGGCTGGGCATGGTGGTGCACACCTGTAGTCCCAGCTACTCTAGAGGGCAAGGCAAGGAGATTGCCAAGAGTTCAAGAGTACAGTAAGCTATGATTGCACCGTTGCACTCCAGCCTGGGGGAAAAAGCGATACTCTTTTTAAAAAAAAAAATAAAAATAAAAAACAAAACAATTATCCTTAACCACAACAATGCCCTTGGTCATTTCCAATAATGGAAAAGGTGTTTCTTCTAAACTAAGTAGAATATTATGGGTGTAAAAATCTGCTATGTGCTGTTCAATGGATATAAAGGTATGCAAGGTGAAAAAGTTCTAGATATTCTGCTGTACAACCTTGTGACTGTAGATAACTTTGCTGTCTTGTGCACTTAAAATTTTAAATGTTAGATCCCGTATTGCATTCTTACCACACTAAAAAAAAATGAAATAGACTGGTGTTGGATATTTGCATTAAAATAACATTTACAAAATTGAGGACGGCTATACGATTTGAGAATGGCAAATTGCTTATAACTCTTTGAGACAGTCAAGAGGTATGTGAGGATTTATTATATTACTACATTATAATATTTTATTATAATAAGGTGATGGTGATGATAATAAAGAGCCATAAAAAAAGAACGAAATAACGTCTTTTGCAGCAACTTGGATGGAAAAGGAGACCATTATCCTAAGTGAAGTAATTCAGGAACAGAAAATCAAATGCAGCATGTTCTCACTTATAAGTGGGAGCTAAGCTTTGAGTAGGCATGGTCATAGGGAGCGGAATAATAGACACTGGAGCCTCAGAAAGGTGGAGGGTGGGAACAGGTAGGGGATGAAAAATTACCTGTTGGGTACAATGTAGAAACACACTATTCAAATGATGAGTGCACTAAGACCTCAGACTTCACCACTATATAATATATCCATGTAACAAAATTCCACTGGTACCCCCTAAATCTATTGAAACAACAATAAAAAAGAGCTCTACATTCACAGTCTTCAGGGCAGGACCTGTAGAGTTTGTCCCACATTTTATTCTCAGCTTACCACTCAAGACTTAACAAGCAATATGTCATGCTGTTTAGGAATTCTGCCTTTAATGTCAAACTGCCTTTTCATGTCCCAGCACCAACACCTTGTAGCTATACAATATTATGCAAATCACTTAGCTTCTTTGTGCTTCATTTTGCCTTTCCATAAATCTTGGAGAATCATCTATTTCATAGGCTCTTTATGAGATGAAGTGTGTTAATACATATAAAGCACCTAATCCCATGTCTGAAATATAGCAGATTATATATGTGCCACCTAATTATTTCTGCCATATAGTAGGCACTCAAGATTTTTGAATAAGTGAATGAATGAACAGATATATTAAACCATTTTGACTAACTTAGTTGACAATTTATGCCATTAAATACTACCTTATCAATTTGATGGATACAGAAGTTGAGACTGTAAAAATGCTTTAAAATCATCCATAGATAATAATAAAACAAACATCTGTAACCTGAAAAGGGGTAGGCATGTTTTTATTATAAATCTTTTTTTTTTATTTTTTACTTTTTTATTTCAGCATATCATGGGGGTACAAATGTTTAGAAGGAGAAAAATATAAATCCTTTGATATTGTCATGTACCAAAAATTTTTATAATCTGCCTTAAATATGTTGCTTTGCAGAATACTTTTCTCCAGTCATTTTATCATTAATTGTGCCGTTTGCTGTTCTCTGAAACTTGCCCAATTACCACTATAAATACTGACAAACTACTCAGAACAATGTTTTTCTGCCCTTACGGAAAATAGCCTTCCATTAGTTATTCAGACACAGCAAAAGAAGAGCTGTCCTTTTGCCAAGGCCTGAGAGCTTCCTCAAGGAGGAAATTACTAGGAATGAAGAGAGATGGGACTTACCACTTAACCATAATCATTCCTCTTTCTTTAGTTAGCAAGAGGTTTACTATCAACCTTCTTCATAATACTACACTGATTTTTCTTGGCTACTTCCACACCCAGCACATAGGATGTCCCCTCCTGTGTTCCTGTTTGTTCCTTCCAGAAAGTTCTTAGCACTATTGTAAATATATATGTGTGTTTATTTTGAAACCACTCGAACAACTTTAGACATTATAGGCACTCAGTGTTCTTAAAATAATAAATGTAGATTTTCCAAAATGGAAAAAAAAAATATAAATAATTTTCTGTAAAAGGAATTAGGGCAGAGATCTTCTTTTCTTCCGTTCCCAAATTAACACTGAGTTGATTTCACAATCTCTCACATTAAGCTTCATAAAGTCTGATAGGTTTTAGAAAGTCATTAAAATTTATCACTAGTAACCCTAAATTATATTATTATCTATAATATTTTCTTTGACTTTTGTTGACCTGGAATGTTGGGCCTTCTATTCTCTTAAGGAAATGTCTTGACATTGAAGTATTCGCTGTCTTAAATAGCATGTCTGTAATATTCAAGTTCAAGATAGTCATTCATCATGTTGATTATTAAACCTTTAGCATTTGAATATAAGTACGCTAGTCTATGCAGATCTAGTTTCAATTATTTTTATAAACATTATAAAAAAATATTATGTTTCCCTCTTTGTCTTAGCTGTCAGGAAACTCAGAGCTAACATCAGTGTACAATGCAATTGTAACAAACACATTATAGAATCCCAATGACATGCATTTCTTCTAGTGCCTTTCAATAATGTATATTCTGATGGTTTCTAAACTCTGTCTTGAAGCAGGTGACTGTAAGTCTTAAGTAAATTTCTTGATTTTTGATGACTTGAAAACTTGAAACCACGTGGCCAACCTTAAAGAATCTGGGTCATTGTTCCCCTTAAAAATCAGCCAGCCATACCATTTCTAATATTAAAAAGATAACATTTTTATACAATATGGTACCCTCAAGTCTGGCTGTTTTTAGAATACTGTTCTTAAATTTTAATGTAGTGGAACTCTCAAAATTATATCTATTTAGTTTAATGTTCTCGGTCTTAATGTTTCAAGTATAGGGCCTATCATTTATCCAAAATTACCAATTTCCCATTGGTTAAACTCACAAAAATTGCTTTCATTTCCAAAACATAAAAAGTGTGCTATATTTATACTCTAATCCTTAGATCCTTTTATACTAAATTAAGGACACTTGATTTAGGTTTATGGATGAGCTATAATGCTTTTATTTCACTACTATTTTACCTATAGCATTCTTACCTTTTATTCTCTACATACAGATTCTTATATATTCTTTGTTCTTTACTTGCAGACTTACAGCTTAATGTAATAGTTTATTTTCAGCCAAAATTATTCTAAGTCCTCATCACTTCATTCCTCAATACTGTAGAGCCTTCCAGTATCTTCTCAAAAAGAGTCTCTGAACCTCAGTTCTTCTTACATAACACAATTGATTAAACTTTCTATACCACCATGCTCCAAAATGTATAATGGCTCTTTCTGACCTCTCATATTGAACTAAAATTCCCCTGAAATTCAAGGTCTGTTATATCCCAGACCCATTCTTAATTCCTAATCTCATTCCCTGTCATCACACCTTGTACCTACCCTACATTCTCAACAGGTAGCCTCCCTCATTCCATACGTGATGTGTTAATTCCTATATTTGTGTGTGATTTTCCTCATAGCTAACTTAAGATTCTACTTCTTCCACCTTATACAAAAATGTATGCATCCCTTAAGGCTTAATTTAAGTTTTACTCCCTTCATGTTTGTGGAATATACTGAGCTCTAAAGTCCCATTGGTTTTGAGACTTTTTTTCTACGTAACAATAATATTAGTGATAATAATTACTCTGTAATTGTGCACCACGGACTTTGCTAAGCACACTGTGTGCATTATTTCTTTCAATATTCACACAGAAATTCTGAAGTAGAACATAGTATCATCCATATTCCACAGGACCTATGAGGTGGAGAAATCTGTCTGAGATAATACAGAGGAGCTGACGTACAAACTCAGGTTAGGCTGACAGTCAAGGGCATGTTCTTCTTCTCCTCAGTGTTACAAACACATCTTTCTTCTTTAAGAAGTCATATAACTATCATTCTTACTGTCTCCAACTGCAGTATTGGAACAGAATAGTCCAAGAGCAACCTATTTTCTTCAGTACTGAACATGTATTTAAAAACATACCTAGACACACCTGCTGTGGATTAAAGCTTTGGTCAGATTTTGTGAGAAATAAATTGATGAGATGGGGAAAAATAAAAACAAAGCTAAACTCCAAACACCTTGATAATCTTAGCTCTGGACAGAAATCTATGTAATCTTATGACACCCCCCCCCCACCCCGAGACCCTCAGAAATTTAGGCAAAATTAACTCGAGATCTCGCAGTCACTCCAATTCTACAGATTATCAATGTCAAGTCCTCCCCAAACTAACTTTTCCTGAGTGTTGGTGGGGTTAGGCAGTGGGGTGAGTTATTTTCTAATGCCATCTTCTGTTTCTTGAGCTAAGCTGCTATACCTACCTGTTCTTTCTATGCTTGAGTGTCTCACCTTTTGTAAGAAAATTTTGCCTTACCCCAAGCATTTGTGAACAGTGTAGACTTTGGGAAGTTTTGTAAACAGAGACAGAACAATGACTTAACACATTCAACTGGCAAGTAATGGCTCTTCATTAAGTCCTAGACTCTATTTTCCCCCTTGTCTTCCCTCGCCCTCATCTCCTCTCCCTCTATCTTGTGTTTTCTCTAGGAAAACCTATAATTTCCTTTCCTTATACCATGGAAAGAGCACCCCTTCCTTTGGTATGTTGACGACCACTATTTTTCATGCCCACAACATTTCATCTTTTATGTCGTGTCAAGAGGCTTTCCAGGATATTTCTTCAAACAGAATGCAATAACTTTTACTAGCAATTATCATTTATTTATGTGTGTGTACGTAAGAATGGACACATTTACATTAACATTTTTAGGGAATGTGTCTGTAGTATTCAGCCTAGAAAACCAGACACCATCCATACACAGCTTTCCTTATCCTTGTAACACAGACAATGTGCTTATTTATACAGGGTATGCTTATGAATGCAGAACTACAAATAATTGAAATGTTAGAACAACCCCAAAGCCATCAGTATGAATTCGTATACATTTCAAAGAGGAACATACAAACATTACAACTCTCTGATGGTTAGTCCTTAAATGGAATCCTTATAATATCTACTGAGCCTTTTAAAATTTTTTTCTGTATCATCTACCTATTTCTTTCTCTTTTCAGCACTTCTACTTTTGTAAGTATTTATATACTTTTTTTCTCTTTTGTGATTACTTGCGTGTTTTCTTCATTGGCCTCTACATTTCTTCTCCTTCACTTTTATTTCTTATATCTTTATGGTATTATCTACTATGGACACCCATCTATTTTTCTCCCTTTTCTCTTTCTGTCTGTAGTCAAAATTTCTCTTGCCAAAATGGCTATAAAATGGAATAAAAATATGTACCCACCATTGAAGCTGATTAGTTCACTAAAACTTAGTGTTTTGATATTAATTTGAATAATATAAGATATAATTTTCTTTAAAAAACAACACCACATACAGAATCTGAATATAGATATATTAAGAGGCACACTGATAAGATTAATGATTCTCAATTTAAAATGTTTTCCTATATATATTATCTATTGGTATTCAGAAACAAACAGTGAAGAAATGATGAAAATAGGATACATTCATTCCAGGAAAAAAAAATATGAATGAACAGCCCAGGAATTAAAATATTTTTGCTTCTTGGCTTTTAATACATTAAAAAAATCTTTTAATGTATTAAAAGAAATATTATTTCTACTGTTTTTATTAATAAAATAACATTTTAGGAATATATATAGAAAGAAATAATATAACTTCTAATATATCCTATAATCTTTATCCAAAAAATGCAGTACTTTCAGCAAAGTACTGCATCTATTTTCTAAAGATATTGAAAAGAAATTTTTAACGTTCTGAAAAATTGAACTTTCAACTTTTGTATATATAATTTTTGCAACTACAGCGGTGTACTGATTGACCTCATCAGGATCTTGGGTACTTTAGATTTAGGTGACAGGATGACAAATAGGCCATTATTTGAAGCTTTATTACCTATACTAAAATTAGTGCCCAAATTAATTTATATTGTTTGTTTTGTTAATGGGCACTGGGTTAATTACCAGGGCAAAACAACAATGTGTGCTGTAAAAGGGTAAGCAACAACCCTACAAAATCCAAGTTTATCAAGCAGCATATTCCCTCAACGTTATTATAGAGAATTAGGAATGCTACCTCCTAAAGTTTGATTCCCCAAATCAGAACAACCTGAGAACACTCTAAATACTCAAGAGGAAAATTTTGCTTGGCTCTGTCAAACATTTTACAGCAAGCAAAAGGTAAATAAGGTAAAATTGAGATAGTTTATAAAAGATAATTTTCCATCTTTTCATAAAAATATTTGCTTTTGCTTTCAGGACAATAATTCCAAGCTTTCTGGAATAAGAACAATTGAGCTAGGTCTACAAGATTCATCTGACCAATATTTCAAAAAAAAAAAAAATAAAGTCGAAATTTTTTTTGTCCTTATTTATGAAATGTAGGAAAAGCCATAAAAAACCCATTATTTTTCTTGTATTTGGAAGAAAAATATTTTTTGGGGTGAATGGGGATTATGATGCCTATTAAGATTATCATATATTTGAGATTATGTCCTCTCTTACAAAATTGAATACTCTAGGAGAACAATTCTCAGTATAAATTTGAGACAAGGTCATTATTTACAAATATATATTTTTATGAACATTGTTAAAAAAGATCAAGCAACCTTAGAAAACCAGAAGGGTAAAACCATCCCCCTACCCCTGGACACATGCTTTTGCAGGAAAAACAAAATGCTTTTGCAGCCTCTAACCTGCAAACCTGCAAACCTGTTTTTCTTCATGTCTCCCTGAGGCTGGCAGTATAAACAACGGTACTGGATTTTGTACCAGTTTGTCCAATTCATCTTGGTATCTTCAGCACAGCAGATGCTCCATAGTTGCTGGCTGAAACGTATGGACTACGACTATTTAGTTAATTTTTAGATGTAAACTTATGACTTCCTATATCTGTTACTTAAACTTGGAATTAAACTAAAAATGTAATCAATGCAATTATTTTCATCTTGATGATAATTTAGTATTTATAGACTAAAATAGAAAAGATAAAAATTACTTTATAATTTGGTTAATGGCTAAAAGTAGTACATAACAAAAGCACATAATGTCTCAACAAAGTTTCAGTTGTGATTTTTTTTGATAAATAAAAATCAAAGAACTATTTTAACAACCGAGGCTTCTAAAATTGTATTGAAACACAAAATTACTATATAACATCTCCATATGATCGAAAACCTTCTGGAATTAACTAAAAACAGGGAGAAATATATAAACTATGAAATGATGACTACTTCAACCTTAAGTGAGTCTAATTCTCTACGGTTCAGGCTTTGATGCTGGATGATAACCTGAAAAAAATCTCAAATGATAAACTCAAAAGTAAAATTATCTTTAGCAATGAGATCTTAAACCAATGACATTATAAGTGAAAGTAAGTATACCAATTATATAAGAAATGTATTGTGAGAAGGTATTAGACAAACAGGGCACTGACAAGTATGTTAGCCATACATCTTTGCATTTGTTAACATAACAACCACACAGGTTTGCATAAGCAAAAACCTATTTTAAGTTGGACCAACTGTCACTGGCCTATCAAGTGATCCTCCTCTCTAGTGTCTTCTCTCCCTCGGGGCCACATTTCGCCAACGGCAGAGTCCAGACATCCTTTCACCTCATTAATTCTTCCCACAGTTTGCCAGAGGAGGCTCTCAGTAAAAGTTATGTCAATTTCCAGGTTGTGGGAGTATTGTGGAGCTTTCAATTGTTAAGGATGCTTAAGATGAATGGCTAAGTGTTCAATTCAATTTCGCTTAAGGCACTGAATTTACAAAACCATTAACCCGTATTTAAAAAACACTTCTCCCCTTGTGATGTTGTTGAATTGTTAGTCAGCTCTAATCACTGGGGAAAGCCTAGTCAGAAAGCTTGGAGTGAGGACAGATTCCTTCTGGGTGTGATTTTTCTCTTTCATGGAAGGCGTCCTGGAAATCTTTTCAGAAACTGCATCAGTGACCCTTCTTAGAACAACATTTTAGTTGCCGTATGTGAAAATTTTGAGAGATAGCTGTTTTTAAAAAATTAGAGACAGAAATAGGCATTTTAAAAAGAACAACTTATACATTTTTTCCCTTTACATATTTTTTATTTATTTATTTATTTATTTTAGCGTATTATAGGGGTACAAGTGTTAAGGTTACTTATATTGCACATGCCCCCCTCCCCCCTTGAGTAAGAACTTCAAGCATGTCTACCCGGCTCACCACATTGATATTTTTTGCCTTTTAAGTTTTTAAGAAATTATTTTTTCTTCATTATTAGAGAGTATATTGGTAGTATTGTTTTCTTCAAATTAGAGGATTTAAAGAAATGAGAAAAGAAGCAGCAAACACTAAGCCAAACCAAACATAAAAGAACAACACAAAATAACAGCACAGTACGCTAAGCCATGTGCCTATATTTGACCAAATTCTAGAAGCCGAATTGAAGATGAATGAGATAGATTCAAAGTTACTTTCTGCTAAGGGAAAGTTCATAGCCTATAAGTCAAACCTACTAATAATGTACTTATTTATTAAATGTTGATCAATAATTATTATACTGTATGTTGTTTCCAGAAGCATGCTTCCATTATGAAGAGGTTTTCCATTAGAGAATGTATATTACTGGTATTTTCATGTTGCTAGCCATCTACAAAACTGAAACAATCAATAAATAATCACAGAAGCCTAGGTCAAACTATTAATTATACAGAGCAATTTTGTAATCCATTTTTATTAAATGGGATAAAAGCTAAGAGAATTCAGTCAGGTCTAAAATTGAACAATTTTAGAAAAAGAAGAAGAGCCTGGCAGAGTTTTCATTGAGTATGTCCCTATAAAGTTTTCTCCTATGAATTTGTACATTCATGATATTATAAATTTTAAAATGTAGTGATTGTGTTGGTCACTTATATATAATTTATTTTCATTGTTTCAATTATACTCAATTTTATTTCACTTATTTTCATTTTTATATTTTTAATATAAATTGACAAATTATAATTTTATATATTTATGGGGGCACAAACTGATGTTATAATTTATGAATGCACTGTGGAATAATAATTAAATCAAGTTGATTAACAGACCCATCACCTTAAATAGTTATATTTTGTAATGAGAACCTTTGAAATTTACACTCTTGATTATTTTCAAAATGTACATTATTATTTATTATTAATATATTAACCATGATGTGCAGTATAGCTCAAAGAACAAAACTTATTTCTCTTCTCTAATTGAGGATTTGTACCCTTTAACCATCATCTTCCCATTTTCTCCTCCCCAGACCATTCTACTCTCCATTTCTTCGAGTTTGATTGTTTTAGATTCCATATATAAGTGAGAATATGCAATATTTATCTTTCTGTACTTGATTTATTTCACTTAGCACAAATATTCTCCAATTCCATTTATGTTGTCGCAAATGACAAAATTTCTTCCTTTTCTAAAGCAGAGTAGTATTCCATCGTGCATTTAGATCACATTTTCTTTATCTATTGATTGGTTCCTGAACACTTAGGTTGATGACATATCTTGGCTGCTGTGAATAGTACTGAACTTAACATGGAAGCACAGACATCTCTTCACATACTAATTCCAAATTGTTTGGGTAAATCCCCAGAAGTGAGATTGCTGGATCATATGGTAGTTCTCTTTTTAATTTTTTGAGGAAGCTCTACACTATTTTCCATGATGGCTATACTAATTTCCATTCCCACCAATAGTGCACAAAGGTCCCCTTGTCTCCATATACTTGCCAATACTTGTTATCATTCATCTTTTTGAAAAAAGCCAAGGTAACAGGCATGCAGTGACATCTTATTGTGGTTTTAACTTGCATTTTCGTGACGATTAGTGACGTTGAGCACTTTCTCACATACCTATTGGTTATTGTATGTCTTCTTTGGAGAAATGTCACTCAAATTCTTCACCTATTTTTTAAATCAAATTATGTGTTTTCTTTCTATAGATCTGTTTGAGTTCCCTATATATTTTGGATATTAACCTCTTATCAGATGTATGGGCTGCAAACATTTTCTCCCAGTCCATAGGTTGTCTCTTAATTCTATTTATTATTTCCTTTTCTGTGCAAAAGCTTTCTAGTTTGATATGATCTCATTTGTCTATTTTCACTGTTGTTGTTTACTTTGGGAGTCAAATATAAAATATTGCCCAGACCAATGCCATGTATATTTTCCTCTGTGTTTTTTTCCAGTAGTTTTCCAGTTTCAGATCTTATGCTTAAGGCTATTGAGTCTTTAAAAATTATAGATATTTGGTTGTTTTTATAATGGGAAAATAATTTCAATGTTTTTATATATTCTTTCTCCTGTTACTCATTATGAACAGACCTTAACCAAGGTTAAGGTTATGTTAAGCACTTAACCAAGCACTGAGATTTGATATCATCCCTATCTTCAGCTATTTATTGAGCAAGGGTCAGAAAACTTTTTCTGTAATGGTCCAATTAGCAAATATTTTAGGCTTCTTATTTGCCAGGTCTGAAAAGAAAGAAATTTAAAATATATATATATATTTTTTAGGCTTAATGGGCCACATGTGTTTTCTGTGGCTGCCACTCAACTCTCTCAAAGCAGCATTAGACAACACATAAACATGGGCATGGCTGCTTTTCAATAAACTTTAAGGGCACTGAAACATAAAGTTTTCACGCATCATGAAATATTGTGCTCCTTTTTTTCTCCAATCATTTAGAAATTTAAAAACCACTTTTAGCTCAAAGCCTACAGAAAACAGAACCTGGTTGAATTTGGCCCTTGCACTGTGTTTTGTAGGCCCCTGATTAGCAATATTAAAAGAGGGATGATTTTCTTACAGGATTTTTATTTTTTATTATAAAATATTCCCCTATTCTCTGAAGTTTCATCAACCTCTCTCTTAGTAACATCTTAAGGATTTTTTGTCAAGTTTTTATTTCCCAGAAACATATTAATCATTTGTCATCTTATTATACTGAATGCTAAATTGATATAACTGATTATAGGAAATGGAGAAAAGCAAAATAAAATGAAACATTTTGTAGTTGGCAAGGGACCTCTACTGAAATTTTTGATGCCACTATTTGAAAAGGGAACTATAGTGATATAAGAATAACACTTCTTGAAGCTAAGGCAATTAATATGTATCAATAAAACAAATCTCAGCTATTTAGCTACAATGCTTTGCTATACAGTGAAAATATTCTTGGCTCTCATTCTGCAATGAAAATATTTGACTATATTAGGGGAAATATAAGGATGCTTTATGTTTTCATTTAAAGATGCAATTAAACTCAGATCGTTAGCCTAAACTTCTTATGTAATAAATGAAAACACTTTAGGCTTAGGGTGTTTGTGTAACTTGCCCACGAGCACACAGATAGTTTCAAACCCAGTTTTTTTTCTCCTGATATCAAAATATATGTTCTTTGCCCTACGACTAACTCCGAAGATGTAGATATAAATATATTTTCTCAGAAGGTGGTAAAATTAAATATCTTAGGCTTTAGTTCACAAGTAATTAGTGACAATTTAATTAGAATTTAAAGTGTTTTCACTGCGTTAATAAATAATTAACACCCTGTATAGAAAGGCTTTGCTCTGCTTGAGAATTGTGAATTAGTAGATAAGCTTTTTAAAGAACCAGTTTAACAAGTGGTAGTGCCTTACAGAATTATCCCTAGATTTTGTACCCATGGAAGTACTTGAGATTTATTTGCTCTCTTGTGCTTGGTGTTAGAGAAGCATTTGCTAAAGTTAGGGTTAAAATGGGACTCATGTTCAAATTGGAGAATTGAACTAGATAACATCAGAGCTTCCTTGCAATGCTGCTTCTGTAAATGGAACCAGAAGGAAACATGCCTTCACACCTCCACAGGTACTTTCCTTAAACCTGTAAATTAAGTTACAAATGTAATCAATAGTTTACATTAGTTTAAATATCTTGAGCTTCTTATTTATACCAAGAATAAAATAAAATTCTTATTTTTTTATTTTACCCTGCCAGTAATCTTCCAAGTTCTATGGTATAAAAAAGTATTCATTTGTCAAAATAATAATAACTAAGCCTAGGAGAAAAATGGCAGTAGCAGCTCCATGTTTTATTGCCAATCACAAAGTAAATATTAGAAATATTAAAATAATGACATAGGCAATCCCTGTTTTAGAACATTTGGAATAAAAAATATTTTGTACTAAGATTCACCTTACCTTCCTTTGTTTCTGCTTTGGAATACAAAATGAGATACTTTCTTATGAAGAAACTTCTTTTTTAGTAAAACTGATTGTGGGTGTAAAATTTTCCTTTTCCTAATAAAAGAGTAAATATAAGTGATCTCTTTCTGAAGGCTCAAATCACTCAAACATAATAATGACTCCTTATGCAGGCAACAGGGCTTAATTTGATTTGTACTTGTTGAGTATACACCACACTGGTAAATAATGGAAATATGTAAAGTCAGAATTATTTATAGCACTTTTTAATAATTTCCTTCAAGATTATAAGGGAAAATAATTAATCAAGACAGAAAAATGTATTAGGGATAAGGGAAAATTAAACACAGTCAATACTTTCATTGTCTATTAATTCCCATGGATGGATAAATCACATGACTGGATGCAACTCTCTACATTTTGAGTATCTTTTTTCCCCAAATAAATCAGTATTTTGCATCATTAATCAATGCCTTATAAACATAAAATATGCCTGTCTTACTTTGTTAATTTAAGTTTGCTCTTTGTGTAAGGGGAGAGGAGAAAATACGTACCAAGGTGAATGGAAATAAATAGTCTTTTCTTCTTACACTACATCAATTCTCGTTTGTCTGAATGAGTGGTCAGGCCTATGGCACAAGATGCATTAATTTTACTGTACTATTTGCCTTTATACTGCAGGCAGATTAGAAGACTAATTAAATGATCCACAGTTCTATAAAGTACAGTAGTAATTATAATTTCCTGATTTTATGATTTTTAACATTACAGCATTTTAGTCCCTCTAGTTATTAAGTAGCTTTGTTCAGTCCATCAGTCAACAAATAATAATCATAATATTCATTTTATTTTGCAAACACAGTAAGTTCGCACTTAATGAAATAGATAGGTTTTTTTTGGAAACTAAAACTTTAGGTGAAAAGACATAAAGTGAAACCATTTTTTTTTCTCTTCAATGTATAATGAAAGAATGTTGAATCAAACTTTATTTAAGGACCTTCTGAACTTCCTTTCACTAAAGTCATAGTTTAAAAGAAGCTATCAAAGACAATGAGGACATAGTGTACATATCCTAAAATCAGTAAAAAAAAAAAATAATATTCTTATATTTTCCAACACTTTTTGTATTGACCAAAAGTAGAACCAAGAAAATAAATTCTTTATAACTCAATTAAGGATAAAGGAATAGATTTTCTAATTCTATGATATAGAAATTTAACATAAATTTAATCATTTGGAGACAGCTATTTTTGTACTTGAGCAGAGGTAACATTTAAAAAACATTTATAAATGTCTTTCGAGATAACAGTAATTTTTATACAGAGTTATAATTCTAAAGTTCAGATATGATTTTTTGAGCCTTTCTACATTAACAGAACCTTTTATCTAAGCAGCAAAATTCTTGTAGACTTAAAAATAATTTAGCTTGAGATTCTTATCATATCAACTCTATATGGCCAAATAGATGCATATATAATCTCTTCCCTGAGGCAGTATCTGTGTAAGCATATTTTGCTTAGTTGGAAGCACATGATCAGAAGTCACAAGCGTTAAGAACAGATGAGCATCTATTGATAGGTCTATCCCTACAGCACTCAGTTTTTTTCTGAAGTCAACATGGAGGTAAGAATGATTTGGAAAATAAGCTCATATCTTTGCAAACAAGGATTGTGGAGGGGGGAAAAAAAGCATAATATGTCTTTAGAACACTGGGGAGAAGTTGCCCCTACAGGCAACCTGTTAAGTTCAGCAGGCTTATCTGCCTCTCAGCACCTGCCTATGCTGTTGGCCTCCATATTTGCAAGCCTTCTAATACTAATTCTATATCCCAGTGGGGACATGACTTTGAAGAAAATTTCCCAATGCAAATCATTAAATTTATCTATGGCACACAAATTGATCTCATGTGAGTTTCAGCAGCGTGAGTCATCTATCTCCCCTCCCAGCCCCCCGGGAAGATCAAATTTTGTGAGGTTTTTTACAAGGCAGACAGAAACATTGGAAAATGTTTTATTCTATTGAAAAAGGTGGCAAGAACAGAAATGTCCCCTTCTATCTTATTTGCCTTTTCTTTAAATTCACATTCATGTCACATTTGCTTTTATATGACTCTTAGAAAAGTTGCTGTTCCTATTAAGATTTTTCTAGTTGTTTCAGATGCATGCTATAATCACCTGTTTGTTTTTGATGGAGTCATCTGCCCTATTATTCTATGTTCTGATTATTACTATAGGTTGCAAGAGATACATTGGGTCATGACCGAAGGCCAATCACTATCCACAGTAGGGGAGGTAAACAGCAGCATGTTCATGAATCATTGCTCTGTTTCTGTAAAGTTGAAGGGGGTCAGACCAGGCAGGTCCTTGAAGCTGCATTGAGGATTTGGGCTCTTGTCCCAGGAACAACAGGAAGTCGTTCAAGGGTTTTTAACAAGGAGGGACACAATCACATTTTTTGTTTTGAAAAGATCATTCCAGCTGAATATGAAGAACAGCAAATGTTGAGAATAGCAATGTTCTTAGTGATGTGGTGAACCACCCTGAGAGACAGCAGAAAAGGGTAGGCTGGTTGGTCCCTGCAGAAGTTTCTATTGCAAAGACTTAGTGTGACTTAGTGGCATTTACCATGATGAATCTACCATTGCCTAACTTTGCAGAGTCAGAAACAAGTTGATTGGACTCAATTCTTATGGTGGAGGTTTTACACAGAATCAATGAAGTAGCAAAACTAAAGAAAAAAATAAAAAAATAAAAGAAGCTGCCGTTGTTCCCATTTTTAGAGAGGAAGCAACTAAGGCTCAGAGAAAGCAGATAGTTTTCCCAAGTGACAAAAATTCACATTTTCTCTGTTTGATTCCAAAGCCCCCATGAGTTTTCCATGTTAGCAAATAGCCTTTCTGTTAGGAAATTCAATTACCCATGGACCAGACAATCTCTCTATAAATCAAGTCCATGGGAAACCTCAGCATCTTACAAAGAAAAAGAAAGAAAAAAGGAAAAAGAAAAGAAAAGAAAAAAAAAAACTCTCCATATTTAGGTGATTAATATCTAGTGGGCTCATTTTAGAGTTTCCAGGAAAAAGATTCTAGTTACTATTGACTCTAACATGTAAGTTTTGAAGGCTCCTACCCACAAAGCGAGAAGTAACATTTTCTTACCAAGGAATCACATTTTGCCTAAAAATTGATCACTTTTTAACAAAAACTTTAAATGTTTTTTCTGAGGTATACAAATTTCACAATTTTCACTAAAATAGAAGATTGATGTTAGCCAAATTCTTTATACCTGATTCAGATGTTTCTGTATAATAGGTATTGATTGAGTTGTTTTCCATGTCATGGAATACAAGCAAGTGAAATGTGAACGTGCTTGTGATATTCAAGGTTTATTAGTTAAGGATTTATATTATACCTGTTTTCAAAGCTCATGTTAGATCACTGTTTTACATATTAATATCCATGTCTATATCAAGTCAAAATCTGCAGAGTAAATTGCTTCTTTATTTAAAGTTATTTTGCTTAAAGTGAAGGAAGGGATAACTTTAAAGTTTGCTAATTATTCTTTCCTTTGGCAGCATTAACCTACACTACCTATAACAGGGAAATGAGTTAAATACTTTTCACATAAATTTCCAAGAAATGTCTACAGCACTTGAATTGCTGTGAGAAGTGCTGCAGAGAATCCGAACATTAGAGAAAAATTAGGTGAATATCATTGGGAAACCAAGTGTCAAGTTGTTGCTAACACAACTCAGCAGCAAGCCATCAAGACTGCAAGAGGCATCTTCACAGCCTGTCATAGGTGAGGAGTGGAGAAATGGAAGGGAAATCTTTGCTAATCCAGGTGGCACAAATGAGTACCTGCTCAGAAGACAAGCAGTGTTATCACTCATGCTACCTGTGCCTTGTTCAGTGAAAAATTGAGCAGTCAAACCCCATCAGGCTCCCTCCATTGGATGCTTTGATCATCCTTTAAGAAGGTTAATCTCACTGAACAACTGGTGAATTTACTGTCAATATACTATTGACATTTCAATTACTTTTTAAAAGTAAAAATGGAGAACATCAGATAATACAAGGACTTTGTTTTAGCATCTTGGTGGACAATTAATCAAATCCTGTTTTAGCTAAGTAGATCTTTTGCAACTAAAACTAGAAGCTAGAAGAATATAGAAATTGAAACCAGAAGATCAGGGATTAGGTCATGCTGTTTAATTTATGATTATAATTTATACCCATAGATAAGTTGTAATCTTTCAAAACCTCGATTCTCTCATTCATAAAATTTGGAAAATAGCATTGACATAGTAAGACTTTCATGTAAATTAATGTATATTTGGGAAGAGGTTGATAAATTATAAAAGTTCCATAAATGTTTTTGGTTTTAATTAGAGCAACCACATGAAATCATTGGAAGATACTTTTCCCCTGTATAACTCATCTCTAAATATTTTGGATTGTGCAGTCTTATCAATAAAATAATTTTTTGTTTGCATCCCCTCAAAATGAGTGTTTTTAAAAAATAATTTTCCTACATTTACAACTAATATCACCTACATTTACAACTAATACCAGCTAATCACCAATGATAAACACACAAAGTCAGGCTTATTATTAATAATAGTGGATGTACTCACAGTTTTAATTACTTTCTAGACACTTTTTTTTTTATCTCTTTGGCTAACTTCTTGTCAAATCTGATTAAATCATCATTGATTTTTTACTTCTTAATATGACTAAGAAAGAGCTTGTATTGAGAATAAAAATAACTACTCTGCCATTCTCTTGCTGATCATGTTTTCATTTTGTATAACATTCATTCTGAGATTTCTTTATAAAATCTTCTTTAGCCTCTCTTCATTTTAGGGAACTTAACAGACAAGCAAAACACATACGTTATCAACCCATCTTCTCTTTTCCCTAGGAAACCTTGGGACCATTCATGAAATTTGACCATGTGACATATGGATGAAGTGAAAACACCAATGTCTGTCCATATTTAAGTATGAGTTAAACTTAATTTATTTCTTTTTTTTAGAAATCTAAATTTTTCTTTCTATCTTTTATATTTTAACCCTGCTAGCATCTTTACTTTGGGGATTCCTCCCTAAGTAAATCTATGGACTCCATATTCCTTTGAAACTTTGAAAGGTACATTTGATGTTTTTAAATTTTCACAATAATATCAAATTAGAAATTATGACTTTGAACCTACAAAATGTTCACTTAGGTGATATTTACTTTAAATATCAACATAGTTGGAAATTTGTCCTACTTTATATAGATGAGAACACCAAAACCAAAGCTTACGTGATACAGGATGAACTACAGAAATGTTCACCGTGTGTGTTCATCTATATAATTGCAGGTCATGTCATGTGTCTCATAATAATTGATAGGACTTGATATATAGCATTCTGTAAAAATTTGAGGATTTGATATTCTAGTTTCAGAATCATGTAAGCATTGTTTAAAAAGTAAAACTTTAATATTGAAAATAATCATTGAAATCATGTAGCAAATTTGGCTGTGCTACATGCCAGAGGAAAGTTCTAACTTCAGCAATGTATGGTTCCAAGTTTTCCAGGATGTTTCAAAACTTCAAATATTCTGACCCTGTTATTGGAGCATTTATTTTTAAGAATACGGTCACTGTATCTATTACTTAGAAATGTTATACAAAGTTCATTTTGAAAGGGTAGCCTACCTTTAACTGACAGAGAGAGATTTCTCTGAAGGAAAATTCCAGATGTATCAGAAACTTACTCCTAAATAGTCCCTTATCTGTTGGTCTTCCTGAGAGCAGACAGATGGGACTCTAAGGCATAAACTCATTTTTGAAAATTCCATTAATATCGAGTGAAATGGTATTAGTATACCTCCCTGAATCATTTTTCTGTGATGTGTTCATGAGTTTTGGTTTGTTTTCTACTTATTCAGTAAACCTATTTTGACAGTCATCCAACGTGTTGGCAGGGTTCAGCTAGGCTCCACCTAAATCTAATCATTTCATACAGGAAAGAGTCAGACAAGGTTACAGATACAGTGCAGTGAGTGGAGCTAAGTATGTAGACAGCATCTGCAAACATCAAAAGATCAAACTTTGCTTCAGAGCGATTAAACCTTTCTCCCTTGCCTTTTGTTAGCTGTCACTTTGGGGGCAAGAGGTGCTAAGGTTTAAGAAAAAGGACGGAGCAAGATCATGCAGGTATCTAAGCATTTTCAGGAGTCTATACAAAATCGAGGTTTATTTACAGGTCTGTTAGTTATTAAGTTAAAAATTCGTCAATCGGGTAAGCACAGATGAACATACATCTGTGGAGACTCAAACAACAACGCTAATGTAAATGTTTCTTTCTCCAGTTCCTTTACTTTTAGGACTGTTAGGTTTCTAGTAATGAGAGGAGTAAAACATCTAGGCATGTTGTAAGTCCACACTTTCCTCCATAATAAAATAGAATGTCCCATTTATATTAAAACACCAGTCACTGTGTTAAGAAATTTTATGCACATTATTTCATTTTATCCTCACTAGAATCCTATGATATATGCACACTTTTACAGGGAAGGAAACCTGAAAATATTAAGTAATTTAACTGAAGTCATACAGGAAGTATGTGAAAAGCTAAGATTGAGATATGAATCCGAGTCCTTCAATTTTAATATACTTTTGCTAAAAGTTCAATTAGATAAAATTGATCTCAGTAATGCCAAGAAAGTACCATCTTTACCTCATCTGCTTGCTGATGCCTGAAATTCTACCATAAAAGATTTATTATTTAGTAGGAAGCCACTCAACCTTTATTAAAATGAAAATACCTCTGGTTATAGGCTCATATTAAGCCATATCAATTTTTTTTTACACCTCTGTATGAAGGAAAGCTGTGTTGGTTAGAATGCCCTCACATTAACAGAAAGTTAAAATTTAATTGAGAAAAAACAAAAGTACATAGTAGATTGGTTCACATAACCTAAAATTTCAGGCGTAGGGGTGTGACCAGACAGGGTCCATATAGAACTTTGCTCCCTTCCCTCTGTAGTTCTGTAGATCAGCCTCTTTTCTCTGCAGCCCTCATCCTCAGAGAAGACGCAGGATGGCCAAGCTTTCCAAGAAGATTGACAGTCACTTCAGGAAATTTTCAGGAAGCTTCCTGCTCCTACTTCCACTCCCCAGAAGCTGGCTAGGAATCTTGCATGGTATCTCATTGGCTCAAAAGATTCCTGAGCCAGCCCCTGTAGCTGGTCATTCATTCCCAAACTTTGAAGTGAGCACTGTTGCAAAGGGTATGGGATTATAAGGATGGGATTAGGCTAGATATTAGGAAAGCTGGTTGGGCTTCCAAACAACTCCAAGAGCTTTGAATGACTATGACTAAACCACATACCAGATAAATGAGATCAGAATCCAGGCATAGTGGTTGGGGGTGTACATACGGTAGGTAGCTGATGGTCATATTTGTAGAAATCTGTCCAAATGATGTTAATGTACAGCCAGAGTTTAGAATCACTCTGGCTCAGACTCTGGAATGACGGTCAGTCTAGTACCTAATCCATGTGGCTACAAGATAAGGAGGAGGGGTCAAGTGGCCTGTCGGGGAGGTATCAACATTATACCTGCCAAAGCTCAAGTATTAAAGACAGGAAGAAAGAGGGATGCAGAGTTAATCCCTTGAGATGTGAAAAAGGCATCAAGGGACAGGGAGGAAGAAATACAGAAAAAAAGAAGGTAGGAAAGAAAATAAAAGTTTGCATTATCTTCTTCACTTAAGGATCATTCTTAATACTAAAAACAATAATTACAACTTGTATTGGCACAAAGTATCTTTTGAAAGTACTTTCTCATCTATTGTGTTCTGTATATGTCATATTTTAGCTGCATTTGGGAGTTTCAGGATTTTTTTCAAACAAAAAATTCTCTGACAAAGGTAATGGCTTTTGTAAAAACAAGATAGACATGGATAATTCGATACAGTGTAATTATTATAAATTAATATCAAATCACATTTGAGCATATGTTTGCTGCATTGCCAATAAAAATCTCAGCAGCTTTTTAAGGTTATTTAGTAATATAATCCTATTAATCTAAAAATTGCCCCCCAAAACATATAGATGAGTCTAGCTAAGATAATTTTTATACATTAGAAGGGAGAATTAGTTCTACAGGACATTAAATATACTTCAATGATAGTATTTAACAGTGTGGTGTTTATAAAAGAATGGATAGGCAAAGGAGTAAAGTGGATATGCAGAGAAGAAATGAACCTTCTCAAAAATAACCTCAATAAAAATGAAAAAAAAGAGAAAACACAGGAAATCCTACAAGAAGGTGTTTTTAAAACTATCTGGTATTCTTCTGTTTACAAAAGTGAATAAATACTTCAAATACCACAGAAATATATAATTTAAAAATAAAAAACCCTCATAGCTCATCTTCTAGAGATTAGCATATTAATATTCTGGTTATATCTCTCCATATATGTGTATTATTTATTATAAAAATATTATTTCTTTTGTTGGTTTTCTAATCTATGTTTTTCACCTTTTTTTCTACTCAGTCTTTAGAGGTCTAAGTCATTGTTTTCTAATAATGATGAGTTACTGAAACATATATTTATCTAATCTCTTATTGATGAACATGTATGTTATTCATAATTCATCACAACTAAAGTCATGCTGTTATCAATATCTGTGAACAGGTAACTTTGTGGTCTAATTATATTCACATTTCAATAAGATTATTAAAATTTTATTAGAAATTTCCAAGTCAAAGAATTAATATTATCCAAATTGATGGGAAAAATAACTTATTCATGATTTATACATGGAAATGACATAAAATGATAAGTTTTAAAAGAGGGTATAAAAATTGCTAATATATAGAAAGGAATTAACTGTAGTGGTAATCAAAGAAATGCTAATCTAAACATGGAGTCACAATTTTTTACCCAGCAAAATTATTTTACAATCTTTTAAAAACTAATATGCATCAAGATATTCAAAACGTTCTTATTAAGAAATCAATCAATAATTATAAATATATAAACAGTAGATTAGACGACTTCTAAAATGAATGTATTAAAATAAATAATAAAGATAATGACTTATGATATAAGTTGTTATTATATAATAACTCATTATACAAGTTTTTATATAATAAATTAAAGGGAATAATTATTATAAATGCAATATAAATATATTATGATGTAATTAATTATATTATAAATATAAAAAGTTTTAAATAAACTGACATAACTATAACAACACATTAACAGTGTATAAGGTAGCAATATGAGTTTTACTCTGTGTGTGGATATGTGTTTTCCTGTAAAGGTATTTCTTTTATGTAGTAGCAAAACCCTTTGTGACAAAGATAAATGATTTCCTCTAATCAGGTTCTACACATTTATATTAGTACATACTGGCTTTCAGAAATAATGCATAACTTTATTTTAACAAGATGCGATTTTACATTAATGATAGTATATACAGTATTGTGATTTATATGGTAGCAATTTTTATCATGTGTTTTGAAGATAGCAAAAAAGAACAGTTTTCATTATTTAGAGTAAGTACAGAAAGTGGTTTATGACAACTTTCAAAATCCAATGACAACAGAGGTTTCTCAGAGAAGTTTTTTTTTAATTTTTATCCATTTCATTATATTCTTTAGAAGGTTTAGAAAATTATTGTTTTTGAAATATGTGAAGACATCTTATGGTGTAACACTGTTTGTTCATTTCATATGAGCTCAGTCAGAACTTTTGAAGATAAGAGTTTTGAAGTCATTTAAAATGATCTACCTTTATTCACACATGTGTGAAGGCTACTGGCTTCTTAATGTTCCAGCCCTTGACATACTGGTCTAAACCTATCTCAGGGCTGTACAAGAAGATGACATTCATCTATCCTTCCTTATTTCAATGATTATTTTTAGCACTGTAATGAAAGTGGGCACCAACCAGAAACATTGGTTACTTCAATTTTATTATTTTCATTTCACTCCACATTTGGGGTTTATTATATTTCTGTATCACCACAAAATAAGGTTAATCAATCCTTATTTTCTGCTTTTTGCTTATACTGTCAAGCAAGATGATACCTCAAAACACACTGCATTATAATTTATATTTGGGTGAAGAAGCTCTTTTAGCTATCTTTTTGTCTTAAGAAGCTAGCACAATGATTGGCACAAAGTAGGCATAATAAATTTATGGCTAAGGAAATTAAATAGCAAACACGCTTTTTCATTTTCTAATTAAATGGAGTAAGGTAGAACATTTCTATTTCATTTGATTATTTTAACATATTTTTCTTTAATTTTCTTCCTCTTTGATTTCTAATCTAATGAGTAGTCTTCATACTGATATCACATAAAGGGCATTATTCAAATTCCAGAGGAAAAGAATAGAGAGTTTTCTTTCCCTATATTTTAAAACGTTCAGAATTTCAAATGTATACTTTGCCAGAAAAATCAGAAGTGCAGTAAATTACATCAGCCATCTGTAGAAGGGGCAAATAATGGAAGAATTTCAAATATATGTTGAGTTAGTAACTTTGAAGTAATCTCATTGGAGTAGGATTGTTTTAGCCCATCCAAAACTATAGGCACATCAGTTGTCTCAAGAGGTTGCTTATCATGAAGCCAAAAGCACTCAGTGGGAGTTAGCAGAGCAAACACTCTGCTGACAGTAATATTTCAGTGCCCTTTGCTCCTATATCTTTCTCATGTGCCATAGCCTGATGCCATTAGGTAGTAAGATGATAAACCAGATGATTTCATGTCTTTCTGCTTTAGGGATTTTTTTCCTTTATGTTTTAAAAAACAATTTTATTTAGATGTCTTTGCAAAATGCTTCAACCTTAGGAAACGATAGTAAGTTTCCTGTAAGGAAGGATAACATAAACCCCCAAACTGCCTGATTTCTTAGTGGATAAGCACGGAGGGAAGTTTGTTCCGAAGCAGCATGATTAGCAAGATTAGCAATCTAAATGCCTTTACATAGAACCCAGCCATAGAGAAGATGTGGCTGGAAGGCCAGGTGCTGGCAGAACCAGACTCCCTTTGAAGGCTCTAGGGGAGGATCCTTTCTTCCTTCTTCCAGCTTCTGGTTGCTCCAGGCATTCTTTGGTTTGTGGCTACATATCTTCAATTGCTTTCTCTGTCTTCATACGCTCCTGTCTTCTGTGTCTTTTGTCTATCTCTTATAAGGACATCTGTCAACGGATCTCATCTCTAAATCCTTAATTATCTCTACAAAGACTTTTTTCAAATAAGGTCATATTCATGAGTTCTAGGTGGTTGTCTTTTGGAGGTTGAAGGGGAACCATTGAAAACACCACAGCATTTTGCAACTTCTCTTTGTGCTTCTAACTACTTTATTCTCTTGGCATTTTTGTTTCAATACCCAAGAATGGGAATCTGATTTGCCATAGTCCATTTTCTGCTCAAACTCAGATCATAAAAACAATTGCCAGTTCTGGGTTCAGATTCTCTCTCCCCAGTGCATTCACATGTGACTAAGGCACAAAGTCACATGATATCTAACAAGACTGCTGAGGCTCAGACCTTCCATGGTGCCTGTCAGCAGGGTAATGTCCCTTCAAAAGGGCTATGGCTTTGGCATCCTGACATAACTGGTAGGTGTTTTTCTAGTCCACCACAGTCAGAAACGTCTTCAAAGGAGGGACTGTCTCCTTATTCGTTGTAATCCCAGTGCTTAGAATATTGCCTTGTGCATATTATAGGTTTAATACAATTTTGTCAAACTGAAACATTAAAGATTCACTCATTCATGGATTTAACAAACATTTCTTAATACCTACTACATGCTGGATGGCGCAGTTAGATACTGTGGTGAAGATTCTGCCTATTCAAGTACATTCCATGATCTCAGAGAGTTTTTAGACTTAAAGAGGAGGAATACATATAATCATACAAATGATCGATTTTAATAGTAAATTCTGTGAGGGTTATCTATCTCCATAAAACAGAGGCTTTACTTTAGAAGATAAATTTCTGACTTGAATTTGGCTCTTTATGTAGCTTTTCTAGAGGGAGGATATATATTCATTAGTAGATGTGATGATCTTGGTCCACCTGACAGCTCTAGTTATTGTTGTAAATTAATAACATGACATTCTGGTCTCTGGGAACATGGCTAGCATGTTTCCATTCATTGCCACTGATGCCATGACATTTTGTCATGATAATTCTTAGTTTTGGGGACAATCTTGTGCATTATAGGATATGAAGTAGCACCTATGGCCTTGACTAACTAGATGACAGCAACACACACCCTACCTCTTATGACAAACAAAAATGTCTCCAGACATTGCCAAATTTTGCTGGGAAGCAAAATTGCCCCCAGCTGTGAGTTATTGCTATGAGGATAATTCATGCAATGTGAATTACTGAATTAGGTGAAAATGAGAAATGTAAAACCTCCAGTTCTATGAACAAGGTTCATGGAATCACATTACAAAGACCAGCTATGGGCCCACACTGTATTTTTGTGGTTGCAAAATAATGTGTCTTTAGTTAGGGGGATATAGAGGCTCATTTAAATCAGTGTGTAGCATCATATGTGATTTACTTTTCTTATTTACAGCCAATTTGCCAGAAAGAGGGCACTGGAGTTTTCTATAATTTATATACCAAGAGAATTTTGCTCAGTGGTTCCTGTTTTCTTGATTGATATAAGAGTGTTCTTGAGACCATAGGATCTTTTGCATCTATCTAGAAGAAAGGGGTTTAAAAGATAGCATGCTTTAGACATTTTACTTTAAATCTTCCTATGTATCTAGGTGGGGGTCTGTGTGTGTACACACATGTGTGGTTTTACCTTGATATTCACCTTTAGAAATTTCTCTGTTACAGAAATATAGACTGAAGCAAACCCCTTACAAAACATATTTTCTTTATTCCTTATATCAACCCTTATATCAATAGCCATCTATTTTCAATGTTTTTATTATACAATAATCTTTCATTCTGAATTAAAAACAAATAATAGATATCATTATTTAAAAATAAATAATTAGATATCATTAAAAATAAGTTACATGTTGTCAGAAGATCTGTGTTTGAATCCTGTTTCAAATTGGCGTGTGGCCACTATAATCTTGTTACGCCACTCTTTTTAGCATCATTTTTAAAAAGACCTTCAATTACAAGATAAAAACAAAACCTCCAATTAAAAGATAAAATTAAATGGCTAGTGTCATGAATTCTCAAGGTGAAGATTATGAACGTGCAAAATGGCAATGTGAAAAATTACCTCTACTTGAATGTGAGAGAGAGAACTTACTTTACGTGGGCACCTGCATCCTGGATTTGACACAGATACATGGCATGCGTAGCCCCCACATTCATGCTTTATAAATGCACTATGTCAAAAACAAATCTACATGAGAGCCCAGGATTTAAAACTACAAAGGACAAATGGCTCATTAAATGCCCAAAACCTAATCATCACTGTTGCAGATAGCAGGTGTTTCAGGTGAAGGTCCATGTTTCAAGAGCACCGTAGAACATGACATTAGTGTTAATTTCTACTGATTTCAATGGGAGAGCCACCTTCTAAAAGAATTAAGGGAATAATTTTTTTTTAAAAAAAAAAAGGAAAGGAAAAAAAAAGCCCAATCACTGCTTATTATGTAGGTTAACTCTTGTAGCGAATGCTTTTTCTTCTGATGAATCACACCTGACCACCAAGGTTTTCTATATATTTACTAAGAAATGAGTTGGAATTGCACCTGCACTGCACATTTCTCCCTCATTGAATCCTTCTTCATCCATGGAAAACTGATTGCTGCTTGCCCTGCCCCTCCTGGGTGGCTTGAAGAACTTTAATGGGGTGGAATCACATAATAACCAAGCATTCCCTGGTCTGGTGAACAAACTGCACATACTGAACAAACAGGGGCAAATGCTCCTCCGAAGGGCTGATGAGTACATTCGCAGTTTAATTTAAGGCTGCCCCCCGGGTAGCTCTGCCGTCTCATCTGGCCTCTTAAAGTTTCTGTTACCATAGAATCAGACAGATGCTTTCCTTTTAGTCTGGGACTGTGGCTTCCAAGGCACAGAAGAACGAAAACTCTCTCCTGATGTTCATCTGAAAACTTAAAACTCAGCTTCTGAGTCACTGGCTTCCATGACAATCGTCATTCCCATTACTTAAACCATTTGCAAAACAGCCCTAGGAGGCAAACACGAAAAGGATATTGCTGTGTCGTCCCTGTCCATGGCTGCCATCGCCAACCTTGTACTTGACTTAAAAGAAGTCAGTTTTGTCCCTTCCAGTCTTATGTGTCAGAAGCATTTGACAATTTTAATGGGCCCTTAAAAATTCATAACCTTATCTGTCATTTATTGAGCATGTACTGTATGTCAGGCACTGCAGCTAAGCACTTCACATACATTATTATTCATTTAATACTTACGACCATTATGAGATAGGTATGACATATATCATGTCAAGGTCTTCCATGTAAGGATTGAACTAACTTTTTCTAATTTTGTTGCAAATGACAGTAAGTTCCTTATGTTTGTAAAGTTTTCATAACATTTACATACAGGCATTTTATTCTTACTTTAATCTACGAAGATTAAATACAGCTTTATTATATCATTTCACAAAGAAGGGAACTAAGTCTCAAAAGTTTTAAGTAGCTGGGCAGCACAAGTGGAAATGTCCTCTCTAAAATTTAGGTACCCTTTCCCCTGTTCCATTTTAAATAAAAGAAAATCTCCTTGACTCACAAAATACGTAATGATAATCAAGCATGAGCTTAAAATACCCCAAGGGAACAAAGACCTGCTTTTCCCAGTGTTAACTTCTTCATCGATTTTTATTTTAGAGCAGCAGTCAGCAAATCCAGCCCACCACCTATTTTTGTAAATAATGTTTTATTGGAACACAATCACCTCCTTTTGTTTATGTATCATCTGTGGCTGATTTTGCGCTGAAACTACAATGACAGTGTTGAGTAGTTGAGACACAAAAACGCATTGCTTACAAAGCCTGAAGTATTTACTATCTGGCAATATGCAGATAATGATTCCCAACTCCTGTTCTAGATTATAAAGATGTTCTTCTCTCTTTATATTTGGCTTAGTTATAATTGTGAATATACTTTTTTTTTCATTATCACTAGGCAACATTAAGATAGTGTCAGTCCTCATGACACAAATGGAATGAGTTCTGGGTTTGTTTTGCAAGTGAATCATTTATTACCCAAAATCCATTTCCCAAAGGAGCAGTTTGTGGATTTGCCTCTGGTTAAATCTTCCATCCCTCAGCACCTTTCTCTTTCTGGCCACACACACACCCTGATCTGTAGCTAACCAAAAGTCACCTGTGCTGTGGATTCTGTGCCGCGTGCATCTTGGTGACCTCCTCCTTCACTTTCCTCTCTGGCTCCTCTATTTTTAGCGTATTTGTTCTTTCTCAATAATGTTTAAACAGGTTCAAATATCCCCTGACATAAATAACATTGCTTAGGTCCCCTCTCTCATTCTAGCTACCACTTTGCTCCCTCTCCTATCTTTCGTAAGCTCCCAGGAAGACTTGTCTACAGTTAATGCTTCTGTTACCATTCACTGCTTAATCTATTGCCTCTGGCTTTTTGTCCACAGCACAGCACGTTCCACAGCACGTGTGGAAATACACGTGCAGGTGGATGTGCCTATGCATGCACACAGACACACACTGACACACAAGCACACATGAAAATCTGTAAATTCCTGTAACTTCTTTAGGATTGTATCATAATAGTGGAATTGCTGTGTGAAAGGGTTTGGAACATTTTAAGCCCTCCAGAGAAGCTGTGCTGCTGCTTCTACAAGCAGTGAGCAAGAGTATTCTCACCTCCCAGGTGTTTGCTGACAGTGGCATACCATCATTTTTACAAACTTAGCCAATTGGGATAATGGAGAATATCGATTGTCACAATGTTAGATTAATTTGGGTTTTCTTTGATTACTCATAAATTTTCATATATATTAATAGATTTATTGGTAGAGGATGGAGACCCAATTTCTAGTACAAGTTCTTCAAATATTTTTAATGTTAACCAATTTTAAAGTAAGCCAGTGTTTTAAGTAATTTTGAATTTTTTTGTTTTAACCAAATTATGGAAAAAGTTTATCTGAAATAAAATGAATATGAATAAGTGTGGTAAGTTAACTCAAAATATCAAGAAATAACTTCAAAGATTAGTGAAATTTTGACTCTCTAACATACTAGACTTCTAAAAGAAATTTTTCAAAATTATAAAAACCAATGGGTTTATTTCATTTACTATTTCTCCCTGAAGAAGGTAAACAAAATATTTAAAAACTAAAAGAGAACAATTATAACTTAACACTATGAAGTAATTTTCTATTTTGTTTCCTCAAATTCTTTTACAATGTATGCTTGAATAAAAGCATATTATTTATTAAAAAATTAAAAGGTTATTAAAATACTTTTCATTATTTCACACTCTTTGTTAGAGACTGTGACACTGAGCAGTTAATTCAATTTAGGTTAGAATTAAAATATGATAGAAAGTGTTGAAAGTATTTCAGTTATCGTGCTAATTAAACATTCTAATGTTAGACACATCAAAGCAATGATTTTATAGTGTTTCTGTACAAAACACTTGAGTCACTTGCCACTGCTGACATGTAAATACAAACTAAAATATAAATAAAATAGACAGAAACATCTTGGTTTCAGGGTTAAAGTTTGATGATAAATTTGGCCTCGAAGATTAAATATGACTTAAAAAAAAATCTCATGAAGAAAGATGTAAGACTCCTTTTGTGTACCCGTGATGTCTGCTAAGTTAATTAAGGAAAAAATCACAGCATAGCACGTTCTGAGAAAGAAAAAAAATCAGTGAGTGCCACTAAAGAGCAATCCTGGGGGACACATCCTACCATAAGATTTTTAAAAAACAAATGGTTTTATTTGACTCCAGACTAACTTGAGCATTTTGACGGTTTATATACTCATCTTCTCCATTAAACCAAATTCTTACGACTCTGTGTACCTAGGATGGGGTCATGCGCATCTTAAGTGTTTAAGAAATGGTTGTTGAATGAATACATTTCCCTTTTGTGATAATTGACCCTCATGAGGTTTTTAAGCTAACAAAGTTAAATTTGTGTTATGTGTGTAATAATGTGCTTTCCTTTTTGACAATTACACAAAGTGTTATAATTTAGTTAGAACATTAACAATCTGGGCCTGAACTGATGCGCGTTTTTACAGAACCATTTTACAATCTATGTCATGAGGCTTAAAGTGTTACGGAATTTTTGGCCCTGGAATTCTGCTTCAATGAATATATTCTAAGAGCATCATAAAGATTTATGTAAAAATTGATTATAAAACAATATATTTAGGAAATATAAAATATATTTTAAAATTATCTTCTTTTCTTCTATATGACAGTAAACAAAACTACCATTATGGATTACCGCCAAGGCAACTGAACAAAATGGAATGGGCTAGTCATAGGAATTATAACATTGAAGAGTTTCTAGCTTTGAAATTTTAAGACAATTGACAAAAATAAGCAAAATTCATCTATTTCTGGGTATCAGGGCATCATTTGGTAAACGGGTACTTGCTAACTCCTTTATTCAGTTTACCCAGCACACATTTATCTACAGAGAGTCTGGGCACTGTGCTAAATGCTAAGGGACAAGAATCATTTACGTAGGAACATGGAAGGTCTTGCCTATCATACAAAAGACTTATTAGTGTATGCTGTAGGTAATGGGGCAGAATAATAATATGCTCAGATTCCAAATTTAAAGAAGGTTCCTGTGGTGACACTATAGAGCATGGAGTGAGTAACTGGCAGGCTCTTAGCGAGAAAGTTCAGTTAGAAGACTCTTAGAATCGTCCAAATAAGGGTAAACTGAAGGCCTGGGATAAAACAGTAGCCATAAATACCATAAATACGGAAAGAGGAAACAGGAAGACCAAAAGAGATGGGTCTTCTGTCTTTTACAAGGACAGTGGCATATAGACTACATTATAATATTTGAAACTGGAGAGTTTAAAAGTGAAGATGGACTTCCTGAGGAAGGTCTACAGTGACACAGAAGCTTCCATCCTGGTCTGCCAGACCAGGCTGCCTCTCATCCTTTAGGTGTGGACTGTCCCTGCCATACATGCAAGCGACAAATGGCAACTGTCTGAACAAGCACATGCAACCGTTGGAATGTGTATACACAATTAGTGGCAATTAATTCTGTTTACATTTGTTTAAATGATTGTTTAAATGGGTATACCCTTTCAATTGTTATTTGAGGGGTGATTTTCTTCCCTTTGATACTAAATCCCAACAGAAAGATCTCAAAAGTAAAATACAATATCATTGTACTTTGTTTTTCTTTAACTATGAATATGTAACATAAAGTTCATATCATTTTCCCAAACCAAAATTAGCAATACTTAGGAATAAAACTTCAAATGGATAGGAAATCTAACCTGGCAACCCTTCTTGGTGTGCACTAGTTAGCATAATCAATACCTGGTAATGATGCCTCCTTACATAAAATTCCCTTTGCCTTCTTAGTAGGATATGATCTCTTCCTAGCGTTCCCTTTTCACACTCTGTCATGTCTCAGTGTGGCACTCTTTTGCCAAATGCTATGAAAAGTCTCTGTTAAAGGCCAAAGACTTTTATCACTAGATAAACATGGTGGCTTTAAATTATGCTTTTCTCTCCCATAGCCTTGTAGAGCTTCACAACAATTCTTCCCAGTGTTATTTCACCTGAGTTTTATCCTAAAACACAGGTGCTTGTTGAACTATCTTCTTTTTGTGAATCTCTTAACCAAATAAAAGTTCATGTACATAATGAGCATGCCACTAAATAAATTAATAATACACTGCAATATTAATTTTGTTTTTGTTCCTTCTTGAAAGAATGTGAACTACGTTTTCCCCCCATAATCCTATTCTGAAAAAGGAACTAAATGAACTGTCCTCTTATTGCTCTCACTTCCTCTGGGTGTCCTTGGATTGCAAGCTCAAAAAACAGACCACTTCACTCAAGCACTACACATTTTGGATGTGTAGATGGTAAAATAGCTCCAGATAGAGGCAAGTAGAGGAACTCAGAAAGGGGAGAGGTTATAAGATGGGTGGTTGTTCAACCTCAGGGAAAAAGAAGCCATGGTTCCCAGGTAAGGGCTGGGCTCAGGTGTTATTATCTGTTTTTAATATCTCTTCATGGTGAAGATCTATTTGGTCTACTGTGGCACCTCCAACTGGTTATTTAACTGATGATAGGATGGCCATAAAAGATAGCTATTAAACTCTGTGGTCTTAAAGAATTTTTCCTGGAGGATCAGAGTTTCAATAGATGGCAGAGAACTAGTTTCACCAACACCTTATAGCAGAGAGAGCAAGGGTAACTCTGGTAAACACCACAAAATAAGGGTCAGGCCTTTCCTGTTTTCTGAGCAGGACAGAAGCTTCCTGAATATGTATTCAACTATAGGAAGAATTAAAAGTTCTCCCAGACTTGGCTGAGTTTGAATTTCTTGCTGTTGTGTTTAGCTTGAGCTCTGAACAATTTATAACATTAACGTGATTAAGAACAAAGAAATAATGTAATGTTTTTCACTGGAGTATTATGAAGTGAATTTATAACTACTATGACTTTATAAATTCTAACTTCTCATGCTTCAGCCATCTCTGTGAGACCAGGGACTGTTGCCATCTTAAGTTATAATACCTAGATTCCTGCACATATATCCATTAAAGAAATGAGTAAATCAAATGGTATGGAGCAAATTGGGAATTCCTGTATCAAAAGTCTTTTTTTTTATTTTGATATCTATAGAATATCTGATTTGTATAGCCACAGTTTTCCCAGTCCATTTGGGCTGCTATAACAAAATAGAGTAGACAACTTATTACAAATGGGAATTTATTTCTTCAGTTCTGAGAACTAGGAAGTCCAAGATGCCAGCAAGATTCAGTGTCTGGTGAGGGCTTCCTGGTTCACAGATGATGTTTTCTCTGTGTGTCCTCACATGGGGAAAATAACAAGGTGGTTCTCTGGGGCCACTTTAATAAGAGCACTAATCCCATTGCTAGTTACTTCTCAATAGCTCCTCCTCCTCATATCACCACCTTGGGGGTTAGGATTTCAACATATGAAAGTTGGGGGACACAGACATTCAGACCATTACAATGGTATTTGGTATTTTAAAAATAATATTTAGGATTTAAAGTTCTCCATCAATTATCCCCTTTAGCAGTTCTAATCCACTCAGAGAAGACCACATAAATATGGAAATAACACATAGCACAGATGCAACTGGCCTCGAATTGTTTACCTCTCTCTCTCCTCTTTGCATAATGTAGAACAAGTTTCAGAGCTTTATAGCATCGCCTGCTATAAAAATATATCTCACAAACCACTATGACCAGTAGAGATTTTCATATCGATTTGATGAGCAAATGAAGGAGGGTTCCTTAAACAGTACCAAGAATCTCCCTCTGAGAAAATCCTCATCAGACACGGACATTTTCTGTTCCTTCCTGGTCCTCCTCTCTTCTCCCCCCGCCCCCATCTCCCTTTATATTACACAAAGACATTTACATCTGCTCCGGTCCCTCTAATTTTGTTTTGATATCCAAATACCTATTGCTTCACCCTGTGTTCAATTATGTGAAAATGTATTGAAGACAACTTTGCGCCAACTAGAAAAAAAAAAAATGCATTGATGTGAACCTTCCTTAAGAGAGTGTGTAAATATGTTTGTTGCCGTGAGGATAAGGTGGTTGTGAGTAAACAGACATTTTTTTTTCCTGTCACAACACCTTTTTGTCACATGTGCAATTTAAACCTAGACTATTTTTTTATACTAGTCCTGTCAGCTTCTCTTTAGAGCAGTCTTTCCTTTCTATTGTCTCTTCTCTGCTTAACAGTTTGTACTTTGCACTGCCTCACATTCTGCTGCAGAAAGCAATTTAAAATCCTTTATTTTCTCTTTAACATTACAAATCCCTTTTGAATAGCGCTTATGACAAAAACAATTTTTTGAATAGAGAGCATCCATCTCTTCACAAGTTAAATTTTATTCTGAAAATGAAAAAATCAAGTTATAATCCCAAACTATGCCTTATCTACTGTACTTGTCAAGGTTTTTTTAGTTGAAGGCAACAGAAACCAACTCTGGAGGATTTGAACAAAGAAGGAATTTTCCAAGAGCTAATTGTGTTAGCTTACAGAACCTGCAAGATGCTTTCAAATACTAGCTCTGAAAACCAGAAGAAACAATGAAAGGCTAGACAGTCAGAATCAAAGTCGAAAGTCACTCCTCACAGCTGCCTAGTGAAGACACTCTTGGTAACATTTCTCAGCACTAGCTGCTTCCGCTTGCACTGCCTTTGCCTCTGAATATCGCTGTGAATTGTGGGTATAGGAAGGGAGCCTTGCTGGTCTGGTCTCCTTGCTTCATTGGCTCTTGGATTGATGCTTAAAACTGATTCAGGGCAGGTCATGTGCTGATGGCTTATGCCCTGGCTGTCCCTACCAGCAAATTAAGGTAGCATGCATATAACCCATAGAACTTTAATAATTCCTTGCAAAGGAGACTGGGAGAGAGCACAGTCCTTTTAGGCTTCTATGGTCTTCCTAACTACCAAGACCCATACATAAGTATTCTTTCTCCAAGCATAGAAAGGAGGCTCGTCTTCCCTTGAAGAAACAAAAGAGCGACAATGATACCAACAAATGTCCCGTTATAACAGCTTAATAGTATAGACATTTTCAATTCGGATTTGACTAAATTGCATTTAACTTAGCATTCCTCATTTGAATATATACCCAAATGAAGAACTATTTAAAAAGTTTAGAAACATGCCTTAACAATCTCTAACTCTTTTTAACATAAGTTGTAGGTTTATTATTTTGTCATGAACCAATTTGTAATTTATAATTCATTTTTATAACATCTTGGATGTCATTAAATGATATATGCTGTACAATAGCATATTATATATCACCATATATAATAATACTGTGTATGGTAATTAGACATTATTGTAATATAAAATAATATATGTAATAATATAAACATATATATAGAAAAACACATTTTCGAAAGGACTGGGTTTTGTGCTTTTAGCTTTTCTAGAATCACACTACATTCTCTTTAAATTACAATTTTATTATCTTTGGTCTTTTCCCCTTTCAGCCCCGACATATTAAGATAAACAGTCATAATCTTATCTGACCTCATAATGAGTGTGGCTACTCATTTAGACTCCTTTGAAACTAATGAACTGCAGACCTTTAATATCTTGTGATACAATGGCTGGAGTGGCATTTCAAGTAGCAAAGTCATTTGGCAATTGCATTTGGAGCATCATATTCTGTAACCCCAGAATCTGTTCTAAATGCTTTAAATGGCTATCACCACTCTCCTTGGTAGCTTCCACAGCCATCTGCCTCGCTCACATTAAATGTGTTATCAGTAACTGACACCTCCAGAATTTCAAATGCTCTTGTTTCTTCTTTGTTTCCTCCTTGCCTCACTTGCACTTCTGCCCTATATTATTAATATTTCAGGTTTCTCTCCCTAGCATCAGACAATCCCTCATGCCCTTTTTATTGTCTTGTGTCTCTCACGCCAGTGCCAACGTTCGGATCACTCCCACTAACATTTTTGGCAAATATCAGACTGATGGGCAAAGTCGTAAAAGCATATTCAATTATCCAATTTTACTAGATAGATCACTTTTCTACATAGCAATAATTTTATTATTCTCTTGTTGATTCACAGCCAATTGTTTTATATAAAGATCTTTTAAAGTTCTCGCTGCTGCTTTCTTTACATGGAAACCTACCAAAGGGAAACCACTTTTTCCACTTTATTTATTCTCAGTTCTGACCCTACAGAGGAGAATGAATTCATTAGGGAGGTCCTAATGTCCTAAAAAGGACACAGTCTTTAAGTCAAAGGCATTTGACACGTGTGTTCTCTTTAGCTCTGTGAAGGGAAGCATATGAACAGATATACTGGGATGAAATTGATTCAGCAAAGTGAGGAATCCATGACCGAAATGAAGGTAGGAATGAAGACCCTGGGGAATTTTTTTTTAATTTGGGAGATTTCCATAACTTTTCAACAGAGTGAGATGAGGATTTAAGCAATAGTTATTAAGGTATTAAAAATTACAGAGTTAAATTGATTGCTACATATATTCCCAGCTGCTTACTTACTGCCTTTTCATAAGTATAATACATGCCTTGCTCTTACCTCAAATTTAGTATTTCTAAAAGTAAAATAATATTTCTTAAACAATGCCAAAATTAGATGTCTATTATTTTATCACAGGTACTAAAATGATGGCATCATCTTTTACCACAACTTTCCCTTGTTTTCATGCGGTTGGCTTCTAAATGTCTATTAATTATGGAGCTTGTTTGATAGCAGTTACCAACAGGAAATCTATTTGCTACATGACAAAATCATCATAAAAATTATTGCTGATGTAATGTGTTTTGTGCTTGTTGGCTTGATTGCTTTTTATTATTATGAATTTGATATTGTATATATTAGACAATATTACATTCATTGGAAAAGGAGAAATATCATTTTTTTCTGTATCCTGAAATGCATACAAAACTATTACTTTGCCCAATTGGATTTCCTGGAAACTTCTGGGGGAAGAAAATCATCCAGGGCACTAATGTAATTTTGGAAATTTTATGGGAAAATGGCAGGTAATAACAGACTACAAAGGAGTATTCTAACATGCAATCAAGGGGGTTGTTCTATAAGGATCTTAAACAGCTAGCGAGGGGAGGGTCAGCTGAAGATCCAAGAGTTTTCAGAATAGGTGGTCAAAGCAGTGCATGGAAGAGGTGGAGCTTGTTCTTGTGGACTAGTAGTTGTTTCATCAAAAATAGTGGAAAAGAAAACTTAGTGGCTAAAGTCATGTGCTAAAAGGAATGGAATGGAAAGGCTGAGGGTAAAGGACAGAAAGGACCACTGTAGAATATTATCACCCTCCCAGATCTTTCACCCTATCCAAGCAGCGAAATAAAACACATCAGCAACACACATATCCAGAGTAATTCTAGCAATGGAAGTGGTGGAATACTTAAAAGTTCTTTTTGCAGTCTTTCGGAAGCAGTTGCTCATTGATCAGTCCAATTTCAAATTTTCCTTTCCGTAGAATCATTGGTTTGAATGCCTTTCACACATAAAATTCTACTCAGAAGCTTCTAGGAAAAATACGTCTAGGTATTATGGAATTTATTTTCAAGCTCAGACATAAAATTTATTTTATTTGTTAAGAGGATGGATTTAGTTTCTTTCAGCAGAATAGTTTTGAGCTATGGACTGAATCTCTGTTTTTCAAAAACTGTTCAGCTAGCTGCAAGTTTTGCAGAGTATAATATGCAAGCTATCAGGATTTTGAGATTCTGTGTTGAGGTGGAAAAAAAATGGATATCCTAAAAATGTTTAGAGGACTTTGTGAGTAGAGGGATATGTGGTAGCTGGCTTTGGAAAGGAAGTGTTGATAACGACCACATATAATAGATAATACGGAAATTTAAGCAGCACAATGGCATAATTTGTGGCACACCCTCTCCTTTTCATCCCTTCATAAAACTTTCAATTCTCCATTACTTATTACCATTGCATTTGTGTTTAGGGTGCAGTAGGAAATTTTTAGCAACAAAATGATGTTGTTAGTGATTTGTTGACTATTAATCTCAGTAACTATTATAAAATAATGAAGAAACAAATTTTATTTGCACTTTTCACCAAATATTTGTGATAATGTCAGAATAGTTTATGCAACCAAACATCATTTGAGATTATGAAGTAGGAAAGTTTCACTTCAGAAGGGTGCATCAAACAAAATATTCTGTCTCTGATGATTGATTGGCTTTGTATTTATATATCGGGGGACCATGTAACTGTGGGACTAGAGTTTAAAAGAAATGGTTTAGAGAGTTTATTCCTCTTAAAATCTTCTGACCCTTAAAATATGGTGAACAGTAAAATTTATACTTGATCAAAGACTATATGGATATAAAATTTTCCTTCATAAAGAAAAATTATAGCAAGTAAAATCTCAAAACACCTACACAAACTATTTTATTTGTTTTGTTTATATTTTCAACATTGCACTTATGGTATTTAGCAAAATGAATAAAGTATAAAATATACACTTATATTTTCTGAAATTTTCATTATTCTGTACATAGATTAAAATAGTAAATTATTTCTACATATTTGACTTTTGTGTTTTGAAAAATATGTATTAATATCATTAATGCACTATGAGGCTAAGTATGCAGGCATGTATGTAGACAACATTTACTAAGAACTAATTTTTGTAAATACAGGTATACGAATTTTTATTTGCTTATGCAGTAACTTCTCAATAGCTGTTTAATACATCAATGAAAAAAAAAGAGCTGGATAATGAAAGCAGCTTAATTGCAGATAAAAGCGCAGTCAGCACACCGTTGAAATATTCTGCCCATTTTCTCTTGTTGAGAACTGTTACTGCCCCAAGGTGTAACTAGTGCTTTTTAAAGTATGGTCCCCGAACTGCAACCTTACCATCACCTGAGCACTTGTTAGAAATCTGTGTCTTAGCACAGCCTCCAAGTGATTTTGATGCAAACGAAAGAAGGCCAAAGTATCAAAGTATCAGCCCCTGCTTCCTTGTTTATACTCTGCTGTCTTGTGGCTTCCTTCTCACGGAATCAAACTGTCCATAGCACATCTGGGCCAATCACATTTTCTCCCTTTAATATTTGATCTAGAGCAGGTGTTCTCAAACTACAGCCTGCGGGCCACATGCGGGCACCTAGCACATTTATCTGGCCCTCAGGATGTTTTTGCTACCGCTGCCTGTCCTGCGTCCCCGGCCCAGAGTGAGCACTCTCCAACGGTCTGAGGGACAGTGAACTGGCCCCCTACTTAAAAAGTTTGAGTACCCCTGACTCCAGACCTAAGCACTACAGATCCATAAGTAGGTGAGAGTTTCTGAAGCTGGAAAGTGAGATACAACACATAGGCATAACTAAAACAGATATCTGGAGGCCTCATGAACAGCAGAGGATATTGCTTTGACAGAGGTAGGGAAGTAGAGCAAATGCACAGAGATGAGAAAAGGGAGACAGAGAGGTAATAAGTAGCTACTCTTGTTCCTGTACTGTCCTTGTTTTTGGTTCTGGTCCCCATAACTTCCAGCTCTATATTTTTTCTTACATTTTGTAGGGTTCTTCTATGTATTTGTTATGACCCATTCCCCACTTTATTTTCATGAGATGAAATATATCTTTCTCATTTGCAACAAAATAATTCTAAGAAGAAATTTGTGCATATTACCAATTTTTCAATTGCTTAAATAAAGGAAAATAAAAGTGATCAACTGTTCAAAGTGGCTAATTCCATTTGTAATTAATTGGTGGCTATATGATTTAATTGAAATTGAATTTTCAAATACAAGTAAAATGCTAAAAGCAAACAAACTGAAGATACATATTTGAAGCACTGTGGATAAATGTTTTCCAGTTATTAAATTATCCTATGGATACCATTTCTAGAACATTTTCTACTTGTTCTAGTTTAAGTGAATCCTGCAATGCCTTAGAGATTTTTGGATGTGGCAGGAAAAAAATAAAAACCTCAAAGTTTGAGCTTGATGTTTCTTCTTTGATTTTATACATTTTATTTAACACTTCAGAACTCATGTTTTTTTCCATTGTAAGTTGAAGAAAATATCTGCATTGCAGTGTTGTGGTAAGGCATAGGATTTTGTATAAGAAAGAAAGTTTCTTAAGATATCTCTTAAAAGACATTTTTATATTTTTTCTATCTTATATTTTCTTTAATTGGTATTTTATTGATACTAACATACAGGTAGTGGCTTTGATGGTTTCTGTGTTTGAAGCATTATTCTAAATAGGTATTATTCATTTGTACATTTAATATTCTTTACATTTTAGCAACTTGACTAGAAATATTTTTTCATAGAAAGCTAAAATATTAATACTACCTGCATTTTTGTTTCACATACCAATAACTGCAAATAAAATCTATATGAAAAAAACTTTTCTTTCCACTTTTTTAGAAATTCCAGGGAATGGACCTAACATAGATTTAAGAACTTATGATCATAAAATAAAATGCCCAAGTTGAATTACATTTTATCGTATGTTCAATCACTATGTTCAGTTTTAACATAACTAACAATAGAAAGCCTGTCTTCCACTTTTAATGAATTAGGAATGTACCTCATAGGCAATTTTCAGAACTTAGAATTAGAAAGTAGTACTGACCCTGCTGAGGCTGCAAGAATGAAAAGGTTAGACAAACCTATGACCCAAACAAGCTTCTAGTAGGGTTTGCCCCCAAAACATTTTATGCATGCATGAATTCATTCCCTATTGAATATTTCAAATAACCTCTGCTGCGGAATTATGTACAATAAAATGAACTCGTTTTTCTGCTTTCGTTCACAACTGATGGTGTTAGTAATGATCTTTTCTTTTGTAACAAGGTTTATTCACAGTCAAAATTAAAGAAGAAAAGGGGAGAAAATATAAATTCCAATGAAGTGGGTCCATCCTTCTTGTTTCACCTTTTCTTCTTCTCTATCTGATTCACTCTTTTTCATGACGAATCCAGGATCTTATCATCATAATGAACTGATCCAATGCAAACATCTAGAATCTGGCTCTTACACTGTCCAGCCACAATATGCCAACTATCTCATAGTCTGTGTCCATATTAAGTTGTATTTGCAACTTTGTTGCACCTTCTAATTATATCACCTCTAAATGAAGTCAGCACAGTAAGCTGACTGTACTCCCCCATCCGGGTTTGCATGCATGAAACCTGCTTTTAAACTTTCTTTACAAATGCTCCAGATGCCTTTTTTATTAACTCTCTGCATGAATTTCCTATTCATCTCTCGCTGTCAACATCTGCTTACCCTAATTCGTATCCTAGGTAGCTTTCATTACTGAGGAAAGCACAGAAATGTATGTTTTGGCTCACTAATCACCTTATGTTATTGAATATCAAGTTAGCATCTCTACTGCTTACCATTATTTTAGATGCCCTGGTATGAAATACTAATTGATAATCCTAAGCTTCTGTATGAAAAATTTAAATTTGTTCAGTCCCTACTAAGCACCAGCAAAGTGGCAGACACTTCAAATAACCTTCTTTTATTCTTCACAATCCTGTGAGGACTGTTTATTACTCTATTTACCAAATGGGAGCACTGATACTCAGAGAGATTTAACTTGAAAGCACTTACTACAACATCCTTTGCTACCTTGCTATTTGGGCTGCACAATGCTGTATGTCTGAAATTCAACATGTTCACTGACATGATTATTTGGCATGCTACTCACATGTTTGAGACCTGACTAATTCTACCCCATCTCAGCACCACTCTGACAACCTCCCCACCAATTTTAGTCTCATTTTTACAACTTTCTGCTAGAAATTCCCACTGGGACATCACACAATCCTTTGAAATTTGATGTATATAACATTTTAAAAATTGTTTCCAACTTACTTCCTTGAGTACAACCAGTACTCAGTCTATGTCTCTCTATTTTTTTTAATGCTATAGCCACCTTCGTAGTTACCTTGCAGATAGTTTACTAGCTGGTTTCCTATATTTAGCGACTGTAGCCTAAGTATGCTGTCACACAAGTCACTGAAATTCAAAGTTCTGATCACCTCTTTCTCTCTTCACTAATATTTTGTGGATCTACATTTGCAAGACTCTGTTTTTTTCTAATGTGAACCCTCATTTCTAATTTTCTTAAGTACTCTTACATTGAATTAAACTTCAGACAAAGAGTATACTATCATTTCTGCCAAATTGGCATATACTTCCCTGATTCTACTCACCTTTTATAAATAACTTTACTGCTTATCTCTGTCCAATAATGTGCCACTTATCTGAACCCATCTGAAAGGACATAGCCTTTGAAATCATGCTACCAAATTTAAGTGATGTTCTGCTTTTATTTCCATTCTTTCATCCCCCTTCCCACATGCTCACCACGCAATAATGTCACATTCTTAACCATTTTATTATAACATTATATAAGGAAAAGAGGCACATTTTAAAATTTTGGGTGACACCACATCTTGGCATCATATATACTTTTGGTTTATAATTATGCATATTTGGTAATGTTTCTATAGTTTGTGTAATCTGATAGTCATGAAAACTAGGTATAATATTCTGGTTTATATTACCCTCTTATTTCATATTTATATATAAGAAAGACTCTATTAACCAAGAATGTACATAGGTGGAAAAGATCATCACTAATGCAAATAATAGACTAAATGACTTTCACTATAAGAAAATAATGGCTATTTTGGCACCTTGAGTTCACTCAATTATGATCTTGTTATGTTATTGAAAGACAGTATGAAGCTAATTTTATATCTATTTACATACTGACTAGGCATACTTATGTCCCAGTTAAATGTTCTCCTCCTCAACCTATACTGAACACAATATCTCTCTGATTTCAGAAATTTGAGGGCATCAAATACAATTAATATCAACCCACCACCAGCATAGTAACCAACACATATCCACACCCACACTTTCCATGGCACTACTGCTCTGAGACAGCAGGCCGTAATGGTTACCAAACTAGCAAATTACACATCCGAGAACCACACACATGAAGGCAATGAGCACGGCGATGCAATAACTAAAAGCTGTGGCCATGGGTAAGAAGAAATCATGGGACAGATTAAGGACCACAGAGACTGTCAAGCTGACCATAGTAAGAGAGTTAAAGCCATGTGCTAACTGAGGCACCATTATCCCAAGACAGGCAAGAGGAAGGTTTGTCTTAAGCAAGTCTTCCTTGCCCTTTCTCCATGAGCATTTTAGATTGTAATTGGTCAGGACTGCTAAGTCCCTGAGAAAGGTCAGCTCTGTGGCAATAAGAAATGCACAATTATTGAGGAACACTTAGGGTGAACCACATGAAACTGTTGTTTGCGTAAGCTAAAGAGGCTTTACTATTAGTAATTTCATAGGGTTCAACCACATGCACAGTATTAAATGCTCCACATATTTTGATTCAGCTAATTCTCGTAACAATCCTCAAAGGCATTATTATCATTTCTCTTTTAATAGCTGCTGAAATTTATCATCTGAGACCTTACCTATAATTTGTAATCCAAGAAGTAACCCTGATGATAGTATATTAGGTTCACTTTGGGGTAGTTTGCTTTTGTCACCTAACGGGTTTCACTCATGTAGCTGGTGTTTTGAAATGACTACAGTATTTTATATATTCAAAATAATAAGACGGCCAGGAGTTTGAAAATGAAATGTAAGTCTTTCTGAATAATGAAGATAAAGCATTTCCCTGAAGAGAGCCTTCACATGCAGGTATTTGACTCTAGTCACATTCAAAATTTAAATATCCTATATATATTTTTTTCTTTTTTCCAGGAAAGATCTGTTATTTCTTTTAATAAAAATAAATACAATCTAAAGCTTTCTTGGCATTTCTAATCTAATGAGAGGGCAAGGAAATAAAATGCTATGTTCCTTGTCATTTTTCCCAAAAGGCTTCGAAATAAACTTGTTCAGTGATGACAGCATAATAATGAAAAGTGTCTAATGAAAACAGTATTCTGACAGGTTTTCAAATACGTATGTGAAAATAAGAAAAGCAATTCATGCTATGAAAGGACTGACTGAATGGACCAAGTCCAAATTTAGAAATAAAGAAAATAACATTGAAGCCGCACATAATGAGTGATATTTATGTTAAAAGTGGCATAGAGGTAATTAGCAGAGACTTACATTTACATATCTAAAGCCAAGGTGCATGCCATCAGGGCAGAGATGTGAGTGAGGTCAGGTGAGCCCTTTCCATACAATTGCTCGAGGAGACATATGACAAGTGGCAGGTATAGGTTCTGAGATTCTTATTACGGGAAGAGGGAAGAAATTTCCTCACATTAACAAATACAGAAATAAATCATTTAGAGAATATATTTTGAGAAATGGAATTTAGGTAAATATTTACCTAAAATATTTAGGTAAAATATTTTCCAGATTAGAAAACATTAAAATCTCTAGAATATTTTAAAGAAATAAAGATAATGAATATTCCTACACTAACTGAATTTACTGAGCACTCACTATCACACATAAACTATGCTCTACTGGTTCCTTTAAAATCTTACTTAGAACTCATTCTAAACAGATGAGATTAGTATTAAATATCTTATTTTGAGAGGAAAGAGCTTCAGAGAATTTAAGTGATTTCACCCGAGATTAGATAGCCATTAAGTTACAAAGTTCAAATTTGAACCCACATTCTACTCTAAGATCCATGATTTTGCCCCTAAATATATTTCTTTTGAATAGTAATAAGTATTTAAGACTAGTAAACACAACAAACTGCAATAATTTTCTTTCAAACCATGTGATTGATCAAGTCAAATGACACATGATCCTCCTCCCTGTTTTTTAAAACATTTTCACTACTTCCTTTCAGATCATTAAATACTGTCCAAGAGAGAAGATCTAGAAATATAACAATAAAAATTTTTTAAAAAGACTGGTATCAATCTAAGAATAAAGATATCAATTAATCATAGAAAGTAGTTCAAGAATATATCCTCATATATATGTAAAAGAAGTTACATTATATGTAAAGAGTTAAAATAGAAGTAATATTAAGGATGAATAATAAATCAATGAATAAATGTAAAGATCAGACAATAATTGGTACTGGGACAACTGAGATATTTATTTGAGAATCAATATGATCTTTACCTTGCATAATTGAAGACAGTAATTTTCAAGAGAATAATAATCAAATACAACTAATCAAATTATGAAACAAAAAAGAAAATGGAAGTAGATTACTAAATGATCTTATGAGAAGACCAAGTTTAAAAATGTCAGAAGTCACAAACAAAAAAGGGAAGAATTTAATTACATAAAATTAAAACATGTCTGTTCAAAAATTGCAAAAACAAAATTAAGAAAATACCATTATATAGGTACATATTCTTAAAAATATTCATGTAGATTTTTAGCTCATCCAACTTCTTGGAAGTATTACACTTCTCTAAAAGGCATAGTTATCTTTCTTAATTTAAAGATAACATCATCCTTTACATGTGCTATTGTTCTATAATATAGTTAAGAAAATGAAAAGAAGGTGATGTGTAATGGTATTTTATGATGTATTAATTTTTCATGGAATATTTTATAATGGGCTGATCCACTGATATTTGTGTTTGGTTTACTTCAAAAAATAAGGTAATTATCAAAGTCCATGAACCTAACAACAAAAGTTTGCACAAAGCTTCTGAATAGTTTTTCAATTATTAAGTCCTCAGATTCTTAATTCACTGTATTCTATTTAAGTATCCTTGTTTTTAGGTATTTTGTCTCTTTGTTTGTTTTTCCTATCCTTTCCTGCTTCCCTGAGTGTGTTTAGACAGAACTTAATTTTGGTAAATTTTCAGTTTCATTACCTGTTATCTTCAGAGTCATACTCATAAATAGGCCTAGAGGAGAGAATTTTAGTCCTACATATGCAAAACCACGGTTAGCTTCAACATGGCATTTCATGCAGTAAAAATGCTTTTTGGTATTTGACTTGAAAGATATTAATTTTCCCTCTTTCCACTAGTGTAATTTTATTGCCAATTATTTTTAAATAAAGCCATTATTTTTAAATGGTTTTGATTATATGAATTTCTATTTTGCAATGGTAAAGAATTTGGCTTTTTCGCCAATCACCAGATCTTTCTCCTCCTTAGTTTATATATTTTCTAACATTTTCTAATAGTATTTTTAACATTTCTAATACTCTTCACAGAATAATTTTTATCTTCATGCTATTCTACTTTGAGCGCTGGTAAATACTTAATATAAAACAAAACTTAAATTGCCCAGAGTGATTTTGTGAATCAATGAAAAAGTTGGTTTCTAAGTCTCAGAGTCCTTGGTGGTTGTGAGAATTCTGAGTTTATCATAGAAGTTCCAATTGAAAACAAACATCAATCATCATTTCTTTGGGAAGCACACAAATTTGTTTTTATAGTTTGAGTGAAATGACATCTAGTACACATCAGCCCTGGGTGGCAGATTTTACATTATAGTCTAACTGAGAGCCTAAGGAGCTGTTAAAACATTATTAGAAAGATTATTAGGAATGCTTTTATTGGATTCACTTTATGGCTGGAAATAAAATTCTACAAAAAGTACATGTATTTCATGTTTAGATTTTTTTTTTTAGTTTGAATTATTTCTTTGCTACCTTCTTCATCCTGATGCCAGCAATGTAGCATAACCTAAAAATTTTCCACTAACTAAAAAGTATTTCATCTTTGTAAAACCATAATTTGACCATGCCTTGTCATCAACATCACCTAAATTCCAGTGGTAAAGACAGTACTGCACAGTAGAGAGTAAATTAGGCAATTAAGATGTCCATCTGGTCTAGGGAAAGTGTGCTCTTGCATTTGTTCCTTGGACCTTTGTTCAAATAAACAGACACACACTTATAAAGCTGCTGGATGCTCAATACTTTTGAATCCTAAATGGATAAATGTAATTTCTCATTGCATTTTATGTCTTATCAAGCCACACAAAAATTATAGTCTTCTTACCTAACCTTACAAGACATGTATATTAAAAGAGAAAATTGCAACAGAGACTATGAGAGCAAAATAGGGATTGGGTGAAATGTGGCAATAGAATCACACATATCAAAATTGTCATATCACCATTGAGCAAGACCTTTAAGATTTTTTTAATGTCAAAACGTTTATTCAAATCATAAAATAAAGCATGACAAAACACATCTTGATATGTTTTAGTCACAATAGAAGTTTCTATTGCACTTAAGAGAAATTAAGAATTCCCCTAATGTCATAACAAAAGGGTGTCTTGAAATTAAAATCAGAAAATGTAGATGACAATATGTAAATATAATGTATTATTAACGGCCACATGCAAAAGATCAATGGTTAGCCATTGACTGGTAGAGAGTGATAAATACATGTTTAGTTACTGATATGATGAATTTTATTTCTGAGAAAATGTCAATTTCATATTAGAACAATACAACAAATATTGAGTTTCTATATGGCATTTACCAATCAAAGGTGATTCAACATAATTTTTGAATATGGCCCAAACATACTGTCAACGTAAACTAAATTATGGTTAAATATTATCCACTTTTATATCTATGTTTTATTAGTTTTATTCTTAAAAGTATTTATTCTGAATGATTTATAGATTCAAGTTTTAAATTGTTAAATATCTATATTAAATCCATTGTTACAGAAAATTATTTTGAATCTGCACTTATGATTTCTTCAATCAATTTAGCCAATGCTTTTGTGCATGTTCTCTGTTTCTGAACTGAGGATAATAGTGCTAAACTTACTGAGAGACTATAAAAACCCTGAGTGAAGTATTTCACATTCCTTTTCACAATTAATCCAATTAATCCTCATAACAGCCCTATGAGATAATTCTATTTTTGTTCCCCATTTATAGTTCAAGAAACTGACATCAGAAGAACTTATGTAATTTTTTGAAAGTCTCTATATTTTTTAAATAGTGGATTCAAATTTCCATCCTGTTTCATTTAAATTCAGTGCTGTCCATCAGGCCTCGAAGGAAGGATTGCTATCTTATGTGAATCCTTTCATTTATGTATTTATAGTTTCAAATTTTAGAGAGGTCATGGGATTCCTCTTAGAGTTATGGACTGACTTTAGATTCTGATTGCTTGAAAATATGTTACACATCTCATTACACAGGGAAAAAATTATGGGCTGTGATTCTCTACCATGTATCAACCATATTTCACAATTTCCTCTAAGATTTAGTAATAGATTTGTGGAAGGCTGTCTTTCTAAAAAATGTCACATTCATGTTTTAGGCATCTTTATGAAATGAGTTATTGTATCTCCCGCACTGTCTTTTTAAGTAAGTATATTGAAGAGTTAAGCCAGTTTTTTGAGATAGTTTTATGGCTCGAGGAAAGAAAATTTTACTCTTGAGCAAACAGTCATGCTTGTGTGTGTGTGTGTGCGCGTGCATGCTTTCCTAAACATAATAATTACTATTGTCTGAATAAATAGAACATATTTTCATGTGATGGCCTAAGTAGAATGATTTAATCCTCATTAACATTCTTGATATCTCCACAAGGAACAGGCCTGTATGAAACTTTTGTTTCTTTAGACACCTCACTTTAGTGAACTCAAGAGATAGCAATAAGGTTTTGAAGTCTATGTATATATTTAAATGTCTCATTCCCCAACATTCTTTTCACACCCTAGCCACATGCAAATGATAACACTAATTTTAAACTCCCATATTTTACAGACATACCATTTTATGTGGCATTAAATGACTTTGATTCACATCCTGGAATTCCGGTATGCCAGTTTTTCTCATCCTTAATTCAAGAAAAATATATTTTTGTCTATATGAGAAGGTTATTGTTCAATGACATAATATATATTTAATGTACTTAAATATAAGGTATTATTAATTAATTGTGAAGTTTTAAATATGGCTATGATTCATATTTTTTTATTAGAGGAATGGTTTTTCCCTGAAAAATGACTCATTAAAACTTTATTTCAAAGTAGTAATTTTTCAGTATTATATCTAGCTTTTATTTGTTTATATATGACTTACATTTTATAATGTTCAAGGTATACAAAGAACAGGAAATAATATGCATATAAAATTTTAACATAAGACAGGTGCGCTCTCATCAGTTATCTAAGATAAATTCATTT
>VSMD01130379.1:0-18549 GCA_008750895.1 Mirza zaza
TTTGGAATTAGATGTAGGTTAGATCAACAATGGCTTGCTATTCAAATGTCAAAGTTCCAAAGCCCTTATAAACCCTGAGTTTTCTTTTCTTTTTTTTTTTTTTTGTGAGACAGAGTCTCACTCTGTTGCCCAGGCTAGAGTGCTGTGGCGTCAGCCTAGCTCACAGCAACCTCAAACTCTTGAGCTCAAGTGATCCTTCTGCCTCAGCCTCCGGAGTAGCTGGGACTACAGGCATGTGCCACCATGCCCGGCTAATTTTTTCTATTTGTTTTTAGTTGAACAATTAATTTCTTTCTATTTTTAGTGGATATGGGGCCTCGCTCTTGCTCAGGTTAGTTTCGAACTCCTGACCTTGAGTGATCTGCCCGTCTTGGCCTCCCAGAGTGCTAGGATTACAGGCGTGAGCCCAGCCTAGTAGATTTTGAATAAAGCAGATTATCCTCCATAATATGGGTGGGGCTGATTCAATCAGCTGAAGGCTTTAAGAGAAAACAGACTGAAGGAAAATAGGGAATTCTACCATCAGATTGCCTTTGGACTTGATTTGCAACATCGATCCTCCGTGGGTCTCCGACCTACAGTGCTACCCTGCAAATGCTGGACTTGCCAGCCTGCATAATTGGGTGATAGTTTCTCTGGAGGATCCTGACTAATACTCGGAACTGGAATCATCTAGAATACTAACTCCATCATGTGTCTGATGGTTAATGCTGAAAAGACTTAAACAATTGGGATCAGGAATACCTGGGGCTTCTTGGACTTCTCTATCTCCATGTAGTTTTGTTTTGTTTTGTTTTGTTTTCTTTCTTTCTTTTTTTTTTTTTTTTTGAGAAACAGTCTTGCTCTGTCTCTTAGGCTAGATAGAGTACAGTGACATCATCATAGCTAACTGCAACCTCAAACTCCTGAGCTCAATCTGCCTGCCTCAGTTTCCCAAGTAGCTGTGACTACAGGCCTGCACCACCACACCTGGCTAACTTTTTCTTACTTTTTTGTAGAGACAGGGTCTTGCTCTGTTGCCCAGGCTGGTCTTGAGCTCCTGGCCTTAAGCAATCTTCCCACCTTGGCCTCCCAAAGTACTGAGCTTACAGGCATGAGCCACTATGCCTGGCCTAAGTGAACTTCTTTCATGTTAAATCGGGAAAGGCACGTGTCCTAGGAAGAGAGAACAAAGCAGAATCTGTATTTTTTTATTACCTAACCTCTGAGGTCACATTGCGTCACTTCTGCTGTTGATTGAGGCCATTACTGAGGTCTGCCCAGATTCAAAAGGAGGGAACACAGATCCCATCTTTCAATGGAGGAATGTCAACAACACATTATAGAAGGGGATGAAATATATTGGTGCAGCCATATTTGGAAGTATCATCTGCCTCACTAATATTTCCAAATTCTGAAATATATTTCCTATTTATCTACTTGATACTTTACTTTTAGAGTGGATCCACTTATTAACCATTCATTTTATCTTTCTTGACTTGAAATAACTCTTTTATTATTAGAGAAATGTATACTTGAAAGCTTAATTTCAAGTATTAGGGGTTTTTTTGTTTTTGTTTTTTTTTGAGACAGAGTCTCACTCTGTTGCCCAGGCTAGAGTGAGTGCTGTGGCGTCAGCCTAGCTCACAGCAACCTCAAACTCCTGAGCTCAAGCGATCCTACTGCCTCAGCCTCCTGAGTAGCTGGGACTACAGGCATGCGCCACCATGCCCGGCTAATTTTTTGTATATATATTTTTAGTTGGTCAATTAATTTCTTTCTATTTTTAGTAGAGACGGGGTCTCGCTCAGGCTGGTTTCGAACTCCTGACCTCAAGTGATCCACCCACCTCGGCCTCCCAGAGTGCTAGGATTACAAGTGTGAGCCACCATGCCTGGCCAAGTATTAGTTTTTAATCCCCCTAAATTTTAGTATATTAATCTTTTTATCAAAGTCACATAAAAGCTTCAGACACCCATATTTAGAAAAAAAAAATTAAAAGTCACATAAAAGAAGTCCAAAGTAAAACCAAGAATTTTTCATGTGACCATTAGGGCCAGAAAATTGTTTTATAAAAGAACATGTAATGGGAATGCAATTAACAAAATTGCCACAGAAGACAATTGTTTGGCTTGAGTAAATCCTAATTTGGACAATGTTAGCATTACCTTAGAGTTTCTTTTTATTTAGAATCAGCTGTGCTGCTTTTTTTACATACCTTCCTTTGGTAGGAATTTAAGTAGAGGAGGGGCTGCGTTGAGGCAAGGAGATGACCCCTCTTTGCTGGTGTGAAAAAATAGAGCCAGGACGGGTAGTTGATTTTAACCTACCATTCCCGAGGTGGTAGTTGCTCTTTACTTGAACCAATAATTTACCCTCAAGGTAGTTGTTGCTGGCTTTTTCTTGGGTATAAAGGTCAGATTAAACTCTTATAAAAATAACAACTGTACTTGTCTGTCCAGTGTGGCAAAGTCGAAAAGTTTCCTGAGCCCCAAATTAGTAGGGTACCATTTCAACCGAGTGAAGTTATATTCTTGTGCTTCTTTACTTTTTTCATCTTGACTGTTTGTCCTAGATCATTCCCCACATGTATTTTAAAATTCCTATTATTTATTTATTATTTTAAAAATGTATTATTCAGCATTTTGGATATACAAAAGCTACACATCTGTGCATCTATACCTAGCTTAAGAAGTGAAACATTACCAGCACAGTTGGAGCTTCCTGTGTTCACTCCTACCACATACTAATTTCCTTTCTGCTTCATCAGAGGTCACTTTTCTGAATTTAGTATCTTTTATTCTTTAGCATTTAAAAATCTTTTATTACATTTGTATGTGTTCCTAAGTAATCTACACTGGTATTGTGCATGTTTTTAAGCTCTTTGGAAGTGGCATCATGCTGTATGTATCCATTGCAACCTGCTTTTTAAATATTATATTTGTTTTGTTTTTTTTTTTCTTTTTTCTGTTTTTTTTTTTTTTTAGAGATGGGGTCTCACCATGTTGCCCAGGCTGGAGTACAGTGGCTACTGACAAGTGAGAACCCACTACTGATCAGCACGGGAGTTCTGACATGCTCCGCTTTTGAACTGGGCCGGTTCACCCCTCCTTCCGCAACCTGGTGGTCCCCCTGCTCCCAGGAGGTCACCATGTTGATTGGACATCCGATTGGCATAGCGCAATACAGCCCAGAACTCCTGGGCTCAAGCAATCCTCCCACTTCAGCCTCCCTAGTACCTGGGACTACAGGCATGCACCACTGCGTCTGGCAAAATATTATATTTGTGAGAGTTATCTTTAAAGTTATTTTCATTGTTGCTTAGTATTTCATTGTATGAATATTTCTCAGCTTACTTACCTATTCTCCTACTGATGAACATGTTACTTCCTAAACAATGCCATTCTTGTTTCAGAGATTAATTACTCTTAGGAAACTATGAGCAAATAGTACAAATACCCAAAAGCAAATCTGTAGGGTGTAAACAATAAGAGTTGTGGGATGTCAAAAGGGAAAGGGATTGATGATATTTGGGAGGCAAGGAGAAAACATGAGTATAAGGTACAAGAGGTAGAAATTGTGCATAGGCTGACACCAGGGTAACATGGCTATGGACACAGTGACAGAACTTTTGGTGTTTTCTCTGTTGCCGGGGAGGTAGCATGGGGCAGAACAGTATAAATAAGCTTTGGGGTAAGGGAGACCCAAAATCTTGTATCTCCCTTTACCAATGATATAATATTGGGCAAATATTTTAGTTTTTCAGAACCTATTTCTTTTTTCTTAAAAAGTGAGTATACTTATTTAATAAGGTGATTGTACACATTCAGTAAAATAACATATGAAAGGTATTTATCCCACTCTTTTTTCCCTGCCGCAGCAAGGGGTCCGGTGGTCATCTGTGGAGTAGCTATCTTGCTCTGTAAACCTATATCTTCCTTTTGCCCTGTAACCCTATTACAATCCTATCTTTCTCTTCTCAATAAATTTCACCTCATGCTTGCCTTAAAAAAAAAAAAAAAAAAAAAGAAAAGTAGTTATCCCACTGCATTATAGAGCAAGGTTGGGGAAAACTTAAGTTGTTTTTCTTGCTACCACTTGCACTGATGGATTACCCATATTTTCTGTTCTTTCCTCCAGCTCACCTTCCTGGAGGCACATTTTACACGTGTGTAGGACTTTCATACATCCACTTAGCTCCTATTCAGGCATAGCTGTGGGATCTACAAAGAGAAAGTAATTATGAGCTGCCTCCTGCTTTCATTGATCTGGTCTATTCAACAAACATTTATTGAGCACCTACAATGTCCTAGTTACTGTACTTGGCCCTTTTGTGATACAGAGAAAAAAGAGACCTTAAAGTCCTCAAGATACTTAAAGATGAGAAACAGCCTCTGGGTAAGTAACTATCGGAGTCCAGAAGGTGGAGAAAAGTGATGGGTGTAGAGCTTGTGAGCAGTGAGCACCTGTGGAAGGTGGCATTACTCGCAGAAGAGATGTTCTTTAAACTAAGTCTTGACAGATGATAGAATCCACCACCTGGAGACTGGGGAAAGAGGATAAGAATATGAGAAGATAGGTTGACCAAGGATGGCCTCTCAAAGCACAGTTATATCAGGCCAATACGTAAAATAAGTGGAAACTCTGTTTTCCTTGCTTGGGGACTTAAGCCATTAGACAGAGTGAGCGCACGCTAAACAGAACTGTAACTTGCGAGTAAAACGGCCACAGTGACAGCAGTGGGTAACTGCAGCAGCCACAGAGCTGCAATTATTCTGAAACGGACCGGAGTGACGATTTATTTGTACAATTGGTGAGACATCATAAATTCTGAGAAACTGCTGTTTTCAGACTTCGAATTTGTCCTTGTCAAATCCTCAGCTTGTTTTCCCGACCCAGGTGAAATGCGCAGCCAAAAGGCCCAATTAGCGTGAAAGGGAAGGGGGTAAGGGTGGTGTCTGCGGATGTAGTTTGGCTCCTCCCGACTCCTGCAAAGCTCAAACTTCGCCACATCAAACATGGCTTCCTTGCGGTTCCTCTCCTCGTTTTACCTAGCTTCCACCTTTTGGCCACACTTAACATGGTTCTAACCAGCAGGTTACATTCCTGTGGAACAGTCTCCGGACAGTTCTCGCGAGGTTTGCCTGGGCTCCGACTGCTCCCGCCCTGCCTCGCGCCGCCGCCACAACCACTGCCGCCAGCGCCGCTCCTCGTCTGTGTCAGTTGTCGGGCTGTAATGGCGACTGGGCCGCCCTTGCCAAAGTGACTCCCGGGAGGGGGAGCGGGGCCAGACCTGCGCCAGAGGGAACTGCAGAAGCCGCAGCTCAGGGGTTGGCTTGCTGTGGGGGAGGGGAGGCAGCCTTTCCGCCTCTTCTTCCTTCCCCGCAGACCCGGGGATCCGCGGAGCCGGTGCGAGGCGGGCACCCGGTGTGTCCCCGGAGCGGGGAGGCCAGGCCGGGGAGCCCTGGGGCCGGTCGGGGCGGTGTCACTGCACCCTCCGCCAGGCCCCGCGGGATGCACCGTGGGAGCCGAGGGCGGAGGCCACACTCTCAGGTGAGCTGCGGGAGGACCTGGCAGGGTCCACGGACGCTCGCTCAGCCCCAGCTTTCTCTGTCCGCGGTCTGGGTGCCGGGGTGGCGGCGAGAGAGGCGGGGCGGAGCGCAGGGAGTCCTGGCCCTGCATGGCGGCCCCCTCTGGAAACCTCCCTCGGTCCTGAGGCTTATCCGCGAGGGCCATCCTGAGAGCTGGGTTTCAGGTCCCTCCGGTGCCTGCCGAAGACGGAATTTCCTTCCTTACCTGCCAGCGTCCTCCCCCCACCCCCCGTCCCTCCTCTCGCCTTAGGTCTTGGGGGAAATGTCCTTCATTTGGAGATCAAGCATAGTTTGGGAAATGCCGGGGACCTGGCACCAGTTTCTGTTCCTTTTTGGTGAGAATAACATTCTCGTATAGGGAAAACTTTGATGTGCTCCAGTCTAGCAGCTGCTGAATATAGTCTATCGGTTTATTCGCAAATGATTTAGGGGGAGATATCTTTACGCTTTGGAAGTTGTCAGTGTTTACCCCTGTCTTCTTTTAAATGCAGCCCGACGTGCTAAATAATATTTAGCTCATGTGATAGATATGTGTTGGAATTTGCCTGGATTTTAATTTTTCAGATAAGGAAGTTGCACATAGGTATAGATTTTAATGTGGTTTTAATGATAGTAGCAGACCCTTCAAATGGGGAAAAAACATGTTGTCAGGGTTAGTGGTCAGTATCCTTGTCTTCCACCTGATTTGTTTTGATGGTGATCTTTGTTTTGAATTTGAAGAAGTCGTTAGTGTTACCATGTTAACTATACCTCCTGCTCTGTAATTTAACAGTTTTAAAGGAAAAGGTATCTGCAGACCTAGTAACAACCTGACAAGTTTTGTAGAAGCAATCTGTTTAAACATTTTCTAAGTGTAAAGTATTGTTTTTAAACCAGGAAATGAAATGTGCTGTTAATAATAACATGAAATTGTGACTTTGGGGGATTAGTTTTTAGATTTATGCTAGAAGTTGCTTCAAACCTATGGGCATATAATAATTAGTAGTTTTGGTGTGCTAAATTGACAAACTCCTTTCAATGTAATAAATCTGAACCATTGAACTTTCATTGCATTAAATTTAAGATACTTTAATCAGAAAATGAATGTCAAGCTAGAATACATTGTTTGTGTGGGTAAATACATGTGTATCTCATGTTTTTATAGTAGTAGAACTTTGTGTTTTAGAGATTGGTGAGTTATAGATGTAAATAATTTCGTACATATGTTAAAGAATTTCTCTGATTCTGGGATATATATTGGTGTGTGTGTTATGTAAGAGCATTAATACTTGAACAGCCAACCTTCTGTGGGGTAATCAATTTATGAATTATAAAATTTTGGAACTTTTCTCTTTTCCTCATTGCCAGTCTTTTGTCCATTTTATAACACTTCTACCACATAATGAGCAGAAGAGATGAAGTCCCTATACACCCAATTTTATTTGTTAAATTGCAGTGAGTTATAGTAGCAAAAAAGAAGCTGTTTTTTAAAATAACTGACATCATTTTTTAGTGTGCTTGCACATACTTTATTTAGTCTTCACACCAGTCTTGTGAGGTGTAGGTATGGCAAATATCTTTATTTTGTAGTTGTGGAAACTGACACAGAAGGAAGTTCGTTTATTTATGCGAATACTAATCTCCTTGCTGCAGATAATCTAGAACTAGTTTATTTTAAATTAAATATTAATATACTTATGGCATTTGGTATTATTTTAAAATAAAAAAATTCTAATTTTGTTTCTTTTTACATGCCACTTTCTCCTTAGGCCGGTGATTGTCAGTTCTTTAAAAAACAGTAATTTCATAACATTTTGCTAATTATTAACAAGTCATGAATTATTATAATAGATCATTTTACTTCTTTATGTACTTTTTCCTTGAACAATTGTAGTTCATTTATTGTCTTTCATTTTGTTTGGAGTCTCAGTTCTGTCATCTTTGGGCTTCAAATCCTTTATACTTTTGGTTATATATAAAAAAAAATTCCTGCCTCATGATCAGTAGCATCACTGAAAAGTAGTAACATTTTGGTGATTTTATTATAGAGACAACTGATGATTTAAAAAGTTATCTGCAATTGTGATTGTTATTTTTGCAGTATGGGGCAAGTTGTGAAATAATTTTCCTTATTTACTTTTTTCCCTATGTCAAACAATTTTTAATGTCACAGTAAAAAAAAGAATAATCAAAAGATTGCATATTTTTTCTGCACTGATTTTTTTGTTCATTGTTATCCTAAATGTAATTTTACATGTGGGTATTTTGGATTATTTGCCTTTCTCATCTGATTTGTAAGTTCCGTGATTGCAGAGATCCTCTATTCACTATTGTGCGCCAGTGCCTAGTATAAAGTAATACAGTCAATAATTATTAGTTGAATAAACTGACTAAAGAGGGGTCTCAGGATAATATTTTCAAAACAAAACAAAAAAACTGGTTCTTATTTCCTAGGTACATATCAACACTTGGGAATATACTCCAGAGGTACATTCAGATTTGCTAGGTAGGAGGGGAATGAATGACAGGTTGGGATTAAGAAGCCAGTGAGAATAAGCCACAGGTGGATCCTAAAAACTTTATTGACTATTTTCATTTAAAAAAAATGAAATTTTCATTGCCTAGATGCTCTGGCTATAATTATTGTAATTTAAAGAAAATAGAAGCTTTAAGACCCTAACCCGTTACACTTGTACTGTAATTATAGGCTTGTAATAAATTTAAGTCACTTCTTAATCATAGCATTGGGAGTTTTAATTCTTTAAGTTCAGCTAGTTCAATTCCCATGTTTTTTACATAAGAAAACAGAGGCTAATATAGGGGAAGTATCTCATCCATAGTTGGTTTCACGGTGGAAGCAGAATCTACTATATAGCTGTGGTCTACATTTGTTTAATGCATCAGATAATTACCAAATCAGAGGATAATTGTGATCAACCTGACATTCTATTCTATATCACTATTAAAAACTCAAAATGGGCCTCTCTTTTCATGAATCAAAAATATTTGTTAACTTAAAAATGAATTTCAATCCTCTCCTGTTATTGGAATTATAAATTAGTACAAGTGGAACAAACTTTTGGAAGGAAATTTGGGATTTCCTATCAAAATTAAAAGTGTGCATACTCTTTGATAGAATCATTTCATTTTTAGGCATTTATCTTACATAAATATTAATGTAAGAGCACATGAATTCTGTAAGAATGTTCATTTTAGCATAAATAGTAAAAAATGCCATAAATGTGTATTGGAAGAGGAACAGTTAAAATTATAGTATATTTATGCTGTGAGGTGCTATGCAGTTGTTAACAGGTTTGGGGATATCTCTATTTTTACTTCGAGAGAAGCAAATGAGTATGTCCTTCAGTCCCTGGACTGTGCAGCAGAGTTTCTGGGTTCAAATCTTTACCACTTACTAGCTGTGATCATTTGGAGTTACTTAAACTCATGTGTAAAATGGATATACTAATAGTTCTTACCTTAGTGAGGTGCTGTGAGAATTAAATGAATTAATATTTATGCCCTAAGTAAGCATAGTAAGCACCACATAAGTGTTAGCTATTACTATTATGTACTGACTTGGAAGAATGTTCATGATATATATATGGTAAAAAAAAGTTGTACCACACTGTGGAATATAATTTGATTTATGGAAAAATAAACACATAGGCAAAGAAATGTAGTTTTGTTTTGATTTTATATGTAATAGAAAAAGGTCAGTAAGGATAGACATTAAACTGTTAGCTGTGTTATCCCTAGCGGAGTGGATGACTTTTTACTTTTGACACTTTTATTAATATAGTGTGTTATTTTAAGTCCTACTTTTATAATTTTTGAAACTTTTTTCTAAAAAAATATACCGAAGCAAACTTTTTCTTATATAGTTATATAAATATATTTTTGAATATAGTTTTTCAGAGATATACAGATTTCAACAGAATATTACATGATTAGATCCTGTTTCAAAACTTTTGTTGAGGCCAGGCGCGGTGGCTCAAGCCTGTAATCCTAGCTTTCTGGGAGGCCGAGGTGGGCGGATCGTTTGAGCTCAGGAGTTTGAGACCAGCCTGAGCAAGAGCGAGACCCCATCTCTACTATAAATAGAAAGAAATTAATTGCCCAACTAATATATATAGAAAAAATATTAGCCGGGCATGGTGGCACATGCCTGTAGTCCCAGCTACTTGGGAGGGTGAGGCAGCAGGATTGCTTGAGCCCAGGAGTTTGAGGTTGCTGTGAGCTAGGCTGACGCCACGGCACTCACTCTAGCCTGGGCAATAAAGTGAGACTCTGTCTCAAAAAAAAAAAAAAAAAACTTTTGTTGATGGAAGGTTGAAATTAATCTGTGAAAATCTCTAATAAGTACATTTATTTTTCTACTATCACTGTGACCTTAAGTCTCATATTTATTTTAATTTGCAAAGTAAGCCCATAGCCTATGTCAGTGTTAAACCCAGAATTCCCAGAATGAACATTCAGCAATGATACAATAAGTCCTCACTTAATGTTGTTAGAAACTGCGACTTTAAGCGAAATGAATGAAAGCAATTTTACCATAGGCTATTTATTTATTTTTTTTTCTGAGACAGAGTCTTGCTTAGTTGCCCAGGCTAGAGTGAGTGCCATGGCGTCAGCCTAGCTCACAGCAACCTCAAACCCCTGGGCTCAAGTGATCCTTCTGCCTCAGCCTCTCCCAAGTAGCTGGGACTACAGGCATGTGCCACCATGCCCGGCTAATTTTTTTTTCTATGTATATTAGTTGGCCAATTAATTTCTTTCTATTTATAGTAGAGACAGGGTCTCGCTCTTGCTCAGGCTGGTTTCGAACTCCTGACCTCAAGCAATCTGCCCGCCTCGGCCTCCCAGAGAGCTAGGATTACAGGCGTGAGCCACCGCTCCCAGCCTACCAGAGGCTAATTGATACAAAGAAGAGTTAAGGTCCTATGGTATATTTCTGGTCGCAAAAATATCACCAAAATTCTAAATAAAGACTCAAAACACCTCTAACATTGAAAATAAATGTGATCTATACATACTTTTAAGGAAGATTAATAAAAACAAGTAATGTAATTATTTACCCACTTATTCCTATCCCAGCAGCTCAGGGCACAAAGGTGGGAACACACCCTGGACAGGATGCCATTCCCATGCAGGGTGCACTCACACCCACACTCACTCAGATTGGGACCTTGTAGACACATCAGTTCACCTGATATGTGCATCTTTGGGATGTGGTAGGAAATCTGAGTACCTGGAGAAAAATCAGGAGAATATGCAAGCTCCATGCAAACAGTAGCCCTGTCTGGAAATTGATTCTTTTTTTTCTCAGCAAGATTATAATGAAATAATATTAAGTGAAATTATTCGCAGACCTGCTATATCTTGGAGCACTGGACACTGGGATATTTTGAGGAAAACTGCAGTATTTGACAGCTGTGGGATATTTGACATCTATGGGAACACTAGTCATACTACCAGCTTGAGATAGTGCAGATGAAATTGGGCTGCTACATTCTTTTCTAATGCAATGTGTCTTCAAAAATCTAGGTTTTAGGGGGTTGCTGTGATAAAATGCAAGTACTATATAAAAATCAATGTGGAACAGTAAATGAAGGTGGCAGTGTCCAAAATAATTTTAAGCTTTGAGAAATTGTGTAATGTCTAATATGTGCATATATCCTATAAATAAGTAATTTTGGTTATTTTAGTAATAAAATATTTCAACTTATATGTATTTTTCAAACTGCTGCTGAGTTGTTAGGACATAAATAGTTACTAGATTGTATAGACCTAACTACTTTGTAAATGGAACTGTTAGGTATTTTTTTGGTTTAGGGGCTCATGAGAAAAGGAACTGAGACACTAAGAATTCTGTGAACTGAGAAAGTTTGGGAAACTTTCAGACTCTTTTGACTTAGACACTCAAAAGTAAGAAATATATTTTCCAGTATCTATATGAGAATATAATGTACATATGTGTATATTCACATATATATAATGAAATGAAAGTTTCACTAAAAAAATGCACTTACTGATTCTAATAGAGTCTGATATTTTCAATTCAGTTCTATTTGGCTTTATTAAAAAATGCTAGGTCTACATATATATATATATATTTTAAACTACTAATGGGTCACAGCTATACATTTGCAAAACATGAGGCTAGATAGCCTCTACTAATTTTGAAATGCTTTCTTTCTCTGAATTAGTTATAAATGAAGTAGGACTACAATTTATATAATAAATGCATCTCTGAAACTTCGTGTAGTTGCTATATTTTTGTATGATGAATTATTTTAAATGTTACAGAGAAATAGACTTTTATAAATAGTTGGATAAAGCTTTTTTTTTTTTAAGACGGAGTCTTGCTCTGTTCCTGGGCTCAAGTGATCCTTCTGCCCTAGCCTACCAAGCATCTGGGACTATAGGCACATGCTACTGTACATGGCTAATTTTTTCTATTTTTAGTTGTCTGGCTAATTTTTTTCCCCTATTTTTAGTAGAGATGGGGTCTTGCTCTTGCTCAGGCTGGTCTTGAACTCCTGAGCTCAAGCAATCCCTCCCACTTTGGCTCCCAGAGTGCTAGGATCATAAGCATGGCCTAGAAGGATATTTTTGCAAATAAAAGAATCTGATTTATCTTTGGTCAGTTTGTGATCGGGTGATTTTTTAAAAAGTTAGCCACTTACAGTTTTTTTCTTGTTAGTAGGCTTGTAGAAGCTGTTTCTGGTATTGTGGCACTTTTCCTTTCTTAAAACTAGATTTAACAAATCATTCATGAGTAATACCATTGGCTACAACTTAATAGGCTTCATTCATGATTTTCGTGTCCAAATATATTAAGTATTTTATTAAAAAATTTCTTTTGGCCGGGTGCGGTGGCTCATGCCTGTAATCCTAGCACTCTGGGAGGCTGAGGCGGGCAGATTGCTCGAGGTCAGGAGTTCGAAACCAGCCTGAGCAAGAGCGAGACCCCGTCTCTACTAAAGATAGAAAAGAAATTAATTGACCAACTAAAAATATATATATAGAAAAAATTAGCCAGGCATGGTGGCGCATGCCTGTAGTCCCAGCTACTTGGGAGGCTGAGGCAGAAGGATCGCTTGAGCTCAGGAGATTGAGGTTTCTGTGAGTTAGGCTGATGCCATGGCACTCACTCTAGCTTGGGCAACAAAGTGAGACTCTGTCTCAAAAAAAAAAAAAAAAAAATATATATATATATATATATATAGAAAAAATTAGCCGGGTATGGTGGCACATGCCTGTAGTCCCAGCTATTCGGAAGGCTGAGACGGTAGGATTGCCTGAGCCAAGGAGTCTGAGGTTGCTGTGAGCAAGGCTGGCGCCAGGGCACTCTAGCCTGGGCAACAGAGTGAGACTCTGTCTCAAAATAAAAATAAAAATACCTGGCTTCATGTGTTTTTATGCCTGTTTTCATATAAAAATTGGATTCTGAGACTTAACCAATGGGATCATCATTCAGCAAACAGATCTGGAGCACCTAGTTACTAGTATATGCTGTGTAAAGTTCAATAAAACATCATCTCCACAGTCTTGTGTAAGAGATATGTAAATAATAGTACATAGGGGTAAAAGAAATGATAAAGTTCTGTTGATACCCAAAGAGGCAGCAACTGTACTGCGTCAAAGCAGTAAGAACTTCCAATGAAAGAACAATTAGTTGTTTGTTTCATTAAACTCCTCTCAATTAGTTATTGAATGTGGATGGAAACTTATAAAAATTTTTTTCCTTGTTCTTTTACTTCAAAAAGTGATAAGTACATCCGCTTTTAAAAAATTTTAAAACATTCATACTGAAAAAAATATGCTTCCTATCCTGGACCCTCACTTCTCCTTGGAGTTAACTGATGTTAACAGTTTTTTATGTATCAGGGAAACTTTTGTAGTGAAAATTTTATACTTTAGGGCAAAAAATAATCCTGACTTGCAAACTGTAAGACAACTTTTTGGGGATATAGCCCTTGAAATTAATTTAGGAAAGTACTCAGGATAACTAGATAGTGGGTAAGCAAAATATAGGCTCATTTTTAGGGCTTTTTTTTTCTTTTTGGCTATTCTTGGTTTCAGCTCCTAAAGCAATGATGGTCCCCAGCTATTTTGGTACCAGGGACTGGTTTCATGGAAGACAATTTTTCCATGGACTGGGGGAGGGTGGAGGGAGATGGTTTCAGAATGATTCAAGCACATCACATTTATTGTGTAGTCAAACCTCTGCTAATGATAATCTGTATTTGCAGCCATTCCCCAGTGCTAGCGTCACCTCTTCAGCTCCACCTCACATCATTGGGCATTAGATTCTCATAAGAAATGTGTCACCTACATGCTTCATATGCACAGTTTACAGTCAGGTTTGTGCTCCTATGAGAATCTAATGCCACTGCTGATCTGACAGGAGGTGGAGCTTATGTGGTTATGCAAACGATGAGGAGCAGCTACAAATACAGATGAAGCTTTGCTTGCTGGCCTGCCACTCACCTCCTGCCACGTCGGCTGGTTCCTAACAGGCCAGGGACCAGTACCTTTAGTTAGACTCTAGTTTAGCTCTGTTTCATATCAGTGTGTGACATTGTTTTCTCTGTTATCCTTATCCTGCCTCCTGTGCTGCAAAGGCCAAACTAGTACCAAATGTTACATAGTTTCTTCCAGATTTCCTGGATTATAGTAGATCAGCCTTGTTTTTGTAAAAGTAGTTGAGGTTTGTATTTTATTTGTAAACACAGGTGAGGCTAAATTCTCAGGCCATTTGTATGTACTACTGTATTATGGGAGTGTTGGTTATTCTGGGAATTTACTTGGAACAATGTAATAGGTCTGACTTAGAACTGGAATGTTTTCTACTTTTTCTAGCCCTACTAAATTTACCATTTGTTCATTTTATGTTGAGACTAGATAGTAGGACTTTTGGAGGATTGTCTTTTCTTAATATTTTAGGCAGAGATGATTGTTACATAGGATCTGATAGAAATGAGAGAACGGACTTGTAGCAAAGATATAGAAAATATTCCCTGTAGGAGCCATAATGAAGTCATTTCTTTTTTTTTTTTTTTTAATCCCTGGTGCCTGGCACATAGTAGGGGCCCAATAATTATTGAGCAAAATGAGACTATATGACTGAATGAGAGACTGTCAATAAATGTGAAAGGAAAATTTGCCGGTAGAAGATACTTGAGAATTGGCTGTTACAAAATGTCATTATGTCTTATTTGTGTGTATACTTCAGGGATAGGTCATTGTTTCTCAGTCTTTTTGGTGTCAGGACCACTTTATGCACTTGAGTTATGGAGGACTCAAAAAGCTTTTGTTTGTGTGGGATATATCTTTTTTTTTTTTGAGACAGAGTCTCGCTTTGTCGCCCTGGCTAGAGTGAGTGCCGTAGCGTCAGCCTAGCTCTCAGCAACCTCAAACTCCTGGGCTCAAGCAATCCTGCTGCCTCAGCCTCCCAAGTAGCTGGGACTACAGGCATGTGCCACCATGCCCGGCTAATTTTTTCTTTATATATTAGTTGGCCAATTAATTTCTTTGTATTTATAGTAGAGATGGGGTCTCGCTCTTGCTCAGGCTGGTTTTGAACTCCTGACCTCGAGCAATCCGCCTGCCTCGGCCTCCCAGAGTGCTAGGATTACAGGCGTGATGAGCCACCACGCCTGGCCGAGATATATCTATTGATGTGTACTGTATTTGAATTTTTGAATGCACTTATACATTTATTTAAAATAAAGATATGATACATGTTAACATTTTTTATTTTTTTTATTTTTTTTTTGAGACAAAGTCTCACTCTATTGCCTAGGCTAGAGTGCCGTGGCATCAGCTTAGCTCACAGCAACCTCAAACTCCTGGGCTCAAGTGATCCTTCTGCCTCAGCCTCCCGAGTAGCTGGGACTACAGGCATGTGCCACCATGCCCGGCTAATTTTTTCTATATATTTTTAGTTGGCCAATTAATTTCTTTCTGTTTTTAGTAGAGACAGGGTCTTGCTCTTGGTCAGGCTGGTTTTGAACTCCTGACCTTGAGCGATCCTCCCGCCTTGGCCTCCCAGAGTGCTAGGATTACAGGCGTGAGCCACTGCGCCTGGCCACACGTTAACATTTTTACTGAAAAATAACTTTTCTAAAATAAGAGTAACATTGTTTGACATTTTAAGAGTCTTTTTAACGTCTGTCTTAATAGAAGACATCTGGATTCTCATATCTGTTTCTGCATTGAGTCTGTCGTGATATCATGTGGCCTTTGGAAAACTCCATTATACACTCATAAGAGAATGAGAGTAAAAAAACAAGTAATGTCTTAATACTATTATGAAAATAGTTTTGACTAAGATAGTCTCAGGAACCCTCAAAATTCCCTGGATCACACTTTGAGAACTGGTGGTATAGATTATAAATTCAGAGTAGAAAAGAGCCTTGTAGGTAACGTAGTTACCTCTTCTTGTAGATTTTTCTGGTTTATGCAGCTGGATGACTCATATAGGGACTGCCTCAAGTTTATTTTTGAGGGATAATTATAGTTGGCTTTTGGAGATGTTGAATTTGATGTTTCTTTGAGATTTCTGAATAAGCAGTTTGACATGTGGGTTGGGATATCAGAAGACCTGGACTGGAGTTTTGGTTGTCATTGGCATAATAGATGGTATATGAAGCCCTGGGCAAGAGTCAAGTCACCCAGGGAGAGAGACTAGTGTTAAAAGGATAACACTATTAAAAGGTTGAACTTCTTGAACTTAAAGATTTAAAAGCTAGTTAGAGAATGACTGGCAGGAAAGGAGATTGAGAAGGAGAACTAGAAAAGTAGGAAAATCAGAGGATATATAAAGTGAAGGGACAAGAGTGTTTTGAGAGAGTAGTCAACTATGATGAATACTGCCAGAGAGGTCAAGTAGGTTGAGGATTGAAAATACTCATTAGATTGGGAGAGGAAGAGGTCTTTGGTGATTTTAATGATAACAGTTGTGGTGGAGAAATGGGGGTGGCAACCACAATGGAGTTTCTTGAAAGTTGATTGAAAAGTATCTCCAAATGAAATGGAGACTGAGTGTATTCAACTTTTTTGAGAAATTTGTGAAGGAAAAAGCAGTAGTAAAGGAGGAGGGTGCTGGGTTGCAGGCGTTTTTTGTTTATTTTCTTTTTAAGTAAGACTTGATTAAGCATAAATGCTGATAGGGAGAATCCTAGGGAGAGGAGGAGGTTAGAGGTACCCCTGAGAGAAAATATAATTAATGGTGAGATTTCTCGAGAGAACTTGGGTGGGGAGATCCAGAAATAAGTGAAGTATTCCTATGGCTCCTTTTCTCTAAAAGTTACTAGTTTTGTGCTTTTGTCATTCTCTGTATTATGAACGCTAAGCCTGCATGATAAGAGAGAAAGTTAAATGGTATTATTAATAGAATTCTTTTTAATTTCTTGGCTACCATTATTCTTGTGTGAGCCTTTGTACTTCTGCTATTTTATTTATTTGTTTTTTTGAGACAGGAGCCTCACTGTGTCACCCTGGCTAGAGTGCAGTGACATCATCATAGCTTACTGCAACCTCAAACTCCTGGGCTCAAGCTATCATCCTGCCTCATCCTCCTGATAGCTGGGACTACAGGCCCCCCACCACTGACACCCAGCTCATTTTTCTATTTTTAGTAGAGATGGGGGTCTAGTTCTTGCTCAGGCTGGTCTCAAACTCCTGAGCTCAAGCAATCCTTCCCCCTTGGCCTCCCAAAGTACTAGGATTATAGGTGTGAGCCACCAAGCTCGTCCCTTTTGAGCTTTTATTTATATTTTACATGATGCAAATAGGACTATGTAAAATATAGTTTCTTTTCTTTCCGTCTTTTTTTTTTTTTTCTTAGAGATAAGGTCTCGCTCTGTCACCCCAGGCTGGAGTGCAGTGGTGCAATCATAGCTCCAATTCCTGGGCTCAAGCGATCCTCCTGCTTCAGCCTTTGGAGTAGCTAGGACTATAGCATGTGCCACTGCTGGCTAACTAAAAAATTTTTTTTGTAGAGACAGGGTCTCACTATCTCACCCAGGCTGGTCTAGAATTCTGGGCTTCAAGCTATTCCCCTGTCTTGGCTTCACAAAGTGCTGGGATTACAGGCATGCCACTGCTCCCAGCCCCAAATATGGTGTGTTTTATTCCTCATATTTGAATTTAGTATGAACAGACATTTTTGTTCATGTATGCTTTGACTTGTACATGAAACAACTTGTTTCTCTGAAAGATGCTAGTTAATCTCATTGTAAAATGTACACTAGCATAAAACTCTTGAGTCACTTAAATGAATGATAAAGGTATTCATAAATTTTAAGAATTTTAAGAAGCTTGCAGTATAGTAAGGAGACAGTGTAGTAAAGCAGCAGTCTCCAACGTTTTTGGCACCGGGGACCAGTTTCATGGAAGACAGTTTTTCCATAGACAGTTGGAGGATTGGTGGGGGAGGCAGAGCTTAGGCAGTGATGTGAGTGATGGGGAGTGGCTGTAAATACAGATGAAGCTTCTCTTGCTTGACTTCTGCTCACCTCCTTCTGTGCAGCCTGGTTCGTAACAGGCCATGGACCGGTACTGGTCCATGGCTTAGGGGTTGGGGATTGCAGCAGTAAAGTATTTAGGTTATTAAGTATGAAATGTCTGATTTCGTTAAGTACTAAGTTTGACAGTTGATATCTCTGACATTTCACTTTGACATTTTTTTGTTTATTGTGAAGGTACCATCCTCTGTCTGTCTTTTTTTTTCTTTTTTTATTTCAGCATATTATGGGGGTACAGATTTTAAGGTTTCAATACATGCCCTTTCCCCCCCTCCCCCCACAAGTCTGAGTTTCCAGCATGACCATCCCCCAGATGGTGCACTTCTCACTCATTATGTATGTATATACCCGCCCCCCTGCCCAATACCCTATTACTGTAGTACCTATGTGTCCACTTAGGTGCTGCTCACTTAATACCAGTTTGCTGGTGAGTATATGTGGTGCTTGTTTTTCCATTCTTGGGA